>JANSTW010042416.1:0-14190 GCA_027564275.1 Diadocidia ferruginosa
TAAAAATGTTTAATATTATAATTAGTTTTAATGAAAATTTAAAATTTTCTATTGTTAAAATAGAAATAATGTTAAAAATTTCAAATTAATGCTTCATTTTTTTTTATTATGGAATGGAGAGTTTCAGAATATTAAATGCAATGCTTAGGCTTAGAAAAAGAAAAAGAAAGTTTAAATTAAATAGAAAGATTTAAAAGTATATTTAAAATTTTCTTTGGCATTCCGCTTGTTTCTTTAAAAAATAGTTCATTTTTTTGTTTTATACGCTTGTAAAAAGTTGTTTTAATAATTAATTAACTCAATAATTAAGAAATTATTTTTGAAAATGGCGAAGCAGATTCGTAAATGTTGGGTTCATCGAAAAAATAATCGATGGTGGCGTTATTTGCCCCGTCGAAACGATTCTGCAATGAAATTTGATTATGAGAATGAAGAAGGTTCATTGGATGCCTTCACTGATCGAATGCCTACAAATACTCCTCCGAAGTTATGGGTCGCATGGTTGCATAGGGACTTTTATCGATTACCAGATCAGGTTTTAACATGTTATTAAATTGAGTTTTATTACTTGAATTAATAGAATTTTATTACGAAAGTAATAATTTTTTGACTAATGTTTAAATTGTTTCCTGTTACATTCAAATTTATTTTTTTTGCCATTATGAACAATCAAATATTAAAATTTCTGATAATATTTTACTATACTGTTTTTAATTTATATTTATATAGTTTAAATATAAATGATTTTTTTTTTATATTAAATTATTGACTTCTTTTTTATAAGTTAAATGAATATTTTGTCAGGTACGACAATTATTTGGCGATAATGCCAAAGCTGGCACAATGAATATTTTTAAAAATACGTATTCTACAAATAAAGCTCTGTGGAAGATTAAAGATACTATTGAAATCCGTCCAATAAGTTTTCCAAATGGAGAACCAACTCAGGGGGACGTTGCCAATGTCGAAATACTTTATGACGGGCGTTGTATTATTGATACAAAACTGGCACCTGACCCGACAGGTGTCAAATTGTTTGATGTATCGAAACAGTTTACACGCGCTTATCTGGGGTCGAGGTTAATGTCGCGCGACAAACGGTTTAAAGATGTTTATGAAGACACTGTTTATAATCCTGCAAATGTTACTATTGTTGACTAATACACCTTTTAACTTTCGACAAGAGATATTTAAAACAGAGTTTTGCAAGACTGATCATTTTGTAATTTTCTAAACCGTTTTTTGATTTTATGGAGTACAATTAATTATGCCAATAGGCGTCTTACAAAAACATCGTAAAAAATATTTAAAATAAAATTATGTAAAAGTAGAGTTTGAGATTAATTTTAAAGCAGAAAAGTCGCCTACACAGCTCATAAATGTTTCGGTCTTGTGAAACTTTGCACTTATCTCTCAAGCAAAAACTTTGTTTATTGAAATAGTTATTTAGCATTTTGTTACAAAAGCTTTACGATCATTACCAATAAAATTTTGGAATTTAAAGATTACTTGAAAAAAGCATTAAAAAATATTTTAATAACGTTAAAAACAAAACAAAGGCATAATTTAGATTGTAATTTAAAAAAGATTAAAATTACTTAGTTGCCTTTTCCTTAATCCGTAAAATGCCAATGCAAATTTAAACACTAAGTATTAAGTTTTGCACTTGGAAATAAATTCTGCTAAATTTAACTTTTATTCGCAATCTACAAGAGCTATATTATCAATAAATTTTTGATTTAAGATAGCAAGATATTCTAAACCGGGAACTTTAAAATAATTCTTTTGTACATTTTGCCCAGAATAAATTGAGAAGCGTTAAAGGCAATAAACTTAAAGTGTAGAATGGCCACAACGTTATTAAATTAAAAGTTTAAACAATAATTAATATGTATATCTTTTGTACTTTAAAGGAATGATAAGGTTTTTAAACTATAAGACTTTACTTACAAAATGAACACACATGATTAAGTACAATTTCATAATTTTAAGCCTATAAAAACTAAAAACTCTCGAACGAATTAGACCAATGGAATAAATAGATGTGGTGCTACGCTAAAAATGTTCTGAATAGATGGTCCACAAGCAGAAACATCACGAACAATTGCCACAGTCGTTTGAAAAACGCGAATTGCCCGGTCAAGTACCATAATAGCTTGTTGATTTTTCGCGTAAGTATCCTAATTTAGGAATTTTAAGCAAAATTTAACTGTTAAAAGATGAATTTTCATTTTTTTTTAACATATTTAAAATAAAAACTATCAAAACCTGACAGCGTCAAGTTTTTTTTGTAATTGTAATAAAAATACAATTTAAAAATGTGTAATAAAAAAATACATTTATTATGTTGACAAAGTAACTGCCAAATTCATGAATTCCACCGCGCCGATTATTGGGAATCATCGGCATTAACTGATCTAATAATCTCTTTATAAACAAAACTCGTATCGCAATGTCATGAATCATATCACGAAACGTAAAACAGGCTTTGTAAAGTATATCATCGGTAAAGTTTCGCGTTACATTAATCAGAGCTAAAATAACAGTATAATTGCTGATTTTTCTGACTTCTTTTCTCAAAAATCATAGTTACTTACGAATTATTGTAAAATTAACTTTATAAAAATATATATTTTAAAACTATAATAAAAACACTAAATTTCATTATTATCTAAAGTCAAAAAAATTTAAAACAAAACCTGGTGAATCATTTGATAAAATCGACAAATGTTGTGGTAATGTCGGCAATCTATTCAGATGTATTGAAGCATTTAGTGAACGATTTTTTTCCTTTTCAAAATCTGCCCACGCTTCTTTTCTCTCCTAAATATTTTATCAATTACGTTAATTTTTTACTATTATAAAAATATTAAGCTCACTTCGTCCGTCAATTTTTCATCCTCAATTTCATCAAACAAACTATCATGCTGAAAATAGCTAACAATCAAATTTCCATGAGACAAAATTACGTCTGCCAAAAGTCGATCCTACAAATCATAAAAACTTCGATTAAAACTACCATATTGTTATAAATTTAACTAAATGTATTCGTGATTTAATATTTCAAAAAAAATAGTCATAAGAACAAAAATTAATACCTTTGGAGGAGCAAGACGAGTAGTCAGATTCCCATCCTTATCGTTATTTTCCATAATTGGATTAAATTCATACAATTCATACAAGTCAGAGCCTTTAAAATGACGTTGAATTTGAGCTTCTTCCGTTACCCGTTTTGCTGTCGATTCTTTTGTAACTTGTCGCTTGTAAATGCGTTCTTCCATTGTCCCCTGTAAACCAAAAATTTGTGTTTTCAAGTTTCTTAACGTTTTTACGTTACTACACAATATATTTATTAATATACCTGCGCAATTAAACGATAAATATAAACAGGTTTAAGTTGACCATAACGATAAACTCGAAACATAGCTTGAGTATCATGCGAAGGATTCCAACACGCATCAAAAATAATTACGCGGTTTGCTGTTACTAAATTTGTTCCAAGAGATCCAGCTAACGTTGAAACAAGCATTAAACGAGCTCTAAATACATTATCAAAGTAATAATAAAAAAACATAGAAAACGAAAAGTAAAATTTTCTATAGATAATAAAAGCAAACAACGTAATTTAAAAAAAATAAAATTTTTTTGACTCTTGCTTAAAAGTTTATAAAAAAAAATCAATTATCAAACAATTTAACCTTAAATTTAAAGGATCGTTAAACTGTTCTTGAATAAAGTCACGATTTTTATTACTCACAGACCCATCAATGACTAAATAATCTATTCCATTAACCCAACTCCATTCTTCACCGTTAGCCCTTAACGCTTGATGACCATCAATAAACCAAAGATTTTCCTGGCTCAAATAAGTAAGCATATTCCGAATAATTCGTAATGACTCCAAGGATTGAGAAAATATTAAGCTAAAAAATTACTCATTCAGAATTATATTTACAAAAAAAATCTATATTTTTAAATTTCTTATAACTTAGTTATTTCATTTGGTAAAATTATTCATATTTACGCTTAAATATCTCTAAATGTACGATTGTGGCGTATTAAATTATTCTAAAAAAATTATGTAAAACAACTACATTTTATCTCCAATTTCCTCGCATTTTTTGACAATTTGCATAAGAAGAATCAATTTATTTCCAAGTTCAAATTTATGTTCATCCTCATTACTGATTAAGTCTATTTTCGAATACCAGCCTGTAGGTTCCTCTATTTCTATAGTTGAAGAGCCGTCAAAAATTACATCTGGATTTTGACGATTAGAGCGATTCTTAGAATTGTTTGAAGTAGAAGGTTCAACATTATCGCTAAAATTAGTTTAAAAATAAGCAAAATAATAAGAAAAATTGTTAATTGTAATGTAATATATACACTAAAATATCACCAAAAAAATTATAAAATGATTCCTAGTAAGCTCTGGTTAAAAACAATTTACGTCACATAATTAAAACACTATTAGAAAGTAAATAATGAACACAAAAAAAAATGCTTACTTAGACATAACACCATTTTCTGAACTGCTTGATAAACCATCTTCACTTCCAGAAGCAATAAAATCACTGTCGTCTTGCAGCAAACGTTTCCTTTCAACATCTCTTCCATGTAAAATTAGTGCAAATGGATGTGTCCATATCCTTGCAAAAATGTAATAATCGCATAAAACGCGTTTATTTAATTGCAGTCGATCAACAAACTTCTCTAAAAATGTTCGATAAAGCTCACATTGACGTTGCGTCATACGCACATAAATTACATATTCTTGCTTAGGCGGAATGGTCTCAACAAGAACCTAAACGAATTAAAAATATAAACAAATGAAACGACTAAAAAATTTACGATAGTTTTATAACATATGAAATCAAATTATAAAAAAAATGAAAATTTACTAACAGAATTTGAGATCTTATATTTGTATAATAAATATGCATTATAATTTAATATTTATGTCCAATTTCTCACTACTCTACACAATTCATACCCGATAATCTCTACGTTGAACAACTCCACGAAGAAATTCGTAAAGAACATGACATCTTCGTTTCATACAACGAACTTCTACCGCAGTTGCATCAGCATCCTGCCCACGCAAAATAATGTTACTAAAACGATTAGCAAACTCAGTTTTTGTGCCAAGTAAACCAGGCTTTACAAAACTAACCATTGTGTAATCTAAAAAAATATGAATTTGCAGCAACTATATAATATTAGCACCAATGTATTATTAAACAAATACTAATATAAAACTAACACTCTTTTAAATTATTTTGCATTGGTGTACCAGTTAAACATATTCGACGATGAGTACTAATTTTAGACATGGTCTTAAAAATTGCAGTTTCGTCGCTTTTTAGTTTGTGTCCCTCATCACATATAACAATATCAGGTCCTATATACAAATTTTTTTGATAAAAATTTACAGTATCTTAAAAAATACCCGGATCTTGCAAATATTCACGAAATTGTAGACGCATTTTGTCTAAACGTCTTTCATTCTTTGATTTTTTAGACGGAAGTTTAGTACTATTTCCTCGGTTCTTTTTAACAGATTCAACTTCATCCGACTTTGTCAAAATACGAAACATTTCGTAACTCAAAATTAAAACTGTTGGTTTTTCAGATCTAAAACAAAATTTCAAATTATAATCTCACAACAAAATAAAACTTACAGAAACCACTTTCTTATAACTTCTAATCGTTTTTGCATTTGATTGTATATCGACAATTCGAATACCTATACATTGAAAAAAATCAATCTCTTAATAAAAAATTTTAGTATTATATTCCAACTTAAAACAAAACTATTACTAAAAGTGTTTTAAAAATAAAACAAATAAAAAACATACATCAATCACATCTAATTCTGGATCAATATTTGCTAACCACTTTGAAAATTCTTTTGCCCAATTCATAGTAACATTTTTAGGACCAACAATCATTATTCTTCTTACAACTTTTGAAAGTTTTGAATGAGTTAAAACAGTATGCAAAAATGCAATTACTTGAAATGTTTTACCCAGGCCCATACAGTGTGCAAGGATACCTAAATACAAATAATTCAAAATTTTAAAAAGTAGTTTCTTATATTATAATAATGCATTAAAATAAGATAAACCTCCATAGCTATCATCTTCATTCATACGTGCAATTGACTCAAATAAACAATTATACATAAAAAGAATGCCCTCCGCTTGATGTGGCTTAAGTAAGTTAATTAAAGATGAATGCACTTTGACAGGGAAAGGTAAGTCACTTTTATCGTCTTTGTCTAATATTAAAGACTTTAACCTTGGCGCTAACATCGACTGATCTAAAAATCGTTTATAAATAGAAAAAGCTAATAAAAAAGTTGCAAAAAATATATTAAAGTAAAACTAAAAAGTATTGGAACATTTTTAGCTCTCTTTAAAGTCATTTCCGCTTTAAGGGTTTTTAAACTGCCAAAAACATAATTAAAGACACCTCTACATACCCGTCAATTTTAAAAGCAATTCGCCTGATTCTGAATCTTGAGACAATTCAATTCCATTAAATTCCTTCTGTTTTTCTTGTAAGCGTTTTCGACGCTCAATTTCAGCGCTTTCGGCATTCAAAGTTGATTTCTGTAAATTTTTTCGTGACATCATTTTCCGACCACGAAAAACTTTCTGTGAGCTATCTTTGAATTCATCTAAAAAAATTAAAAAAAAATGTAATTATTAAACAATAAATCTGAAATTCAATACCTTGACTTAAGACCTCTGTATCAACATCTGATCCTAAAAGCGATCTCTCCTCATCAGAGTCAGCAGCAATTCGACGTCGTTTAGATTTCTTAGCTTTTATTAACTTTTTTGTAGAGATTTTCTAAAAACTTACAACTTTATAACTAAGCTAAACGTTTTTCATATAAACAAAAAAAAATCAATTTAAAAATATTAAATTAAGTTACGTATTTTAAACAACAATTAAAAAAATATTTTAACAAAAGAAAAATGTATATTTATTCATTACAAAAAATAAAATCCAACCCATTTTTTGTTCTTCAATTTCTTATTAGTTAGATGAGGGCTTTTAGTTGATAAATTCAAATTTAACTGGCTTTTTATGGTCACCTGATCTATTGTTTCATTACTACTTTCTTTTTCATTATCCAAGTCGCTTTCACTTAAACCAACTTCTATTCCAGATATTGATGAAGATGATACCTTTCGCCTAAAATTATAAATAAATAAAACTTATAATAAAAAGTCTGCCGTTTGTTAAAACTGCTTTATTTTATTTATCTTTTAATAATTCATTTAAAAAAAATTTATAATAAAAACTAACTTCCGTTTTTGACTAAAACATGACCGAGTTGAAGAATTATCATCTTCATCTTCATATTCTTCGTCAGAACTACTAATCGTAATTTTTTTTTTCAAGAGAATATCTGCCTAAAATTTAAGCCTTATAAATTTAAGGTGCATATTAAGCTATAAAATAAAATGTATTATAATTATTTTTAAAATATCTGAATACAAAAAATTTTTGCATTTTTTTAATTAAAACAATGCTGATTTTATTTTATAAATATATTCTGAAAACAATGCTGATTTTATTTTATAAATATATTCTGAAAACAAAATCATTCAAAAAATTACTATTGCCTGTTTCCAAAGTAGAATATTTTTGAGTTAATCCCTGAAGATATAAGAAAAAAAATTAAAACGTAAAAAACAAAAATACTTCGTCTTTTATTCTACTCCTGGTTATACGCCTCGAAGGAACATCTTCCTCCAAAATGTCTTCATCTTCATCAATCACAACACGTCTTGTAGGTTCAATTTGATCATCATCCAACATATCTTCTTCTGGGTTCCGTAATATCCTTCTTTTAGACCTTTTAGAAGCGTTTACAGATTTTAATATCTGAAATAAAATATTTTTACAAATGAAATTTACTCACAATAAATAGTTTTTTTTATTCTGGAAAAATGTTATAGACATTCAAAGCGCTTAGTAGTTCTTATTCAAACCTTTTCATTCTTAATACTATTATTTATAGGAGTAACGTCATCTGAAAAAGAATAATCAATATCTTTATCTTCATCTGCATCTCCTGAATTGCTTTCCATGTCGTCAATATTATTTAGTAAACGTTCAGCATCTACTGTTACTCGCCACAACTTATGAGAGTTATAGTCTTTCTAAAACAAACTAAGTAGCTTAAATATTTAGAAGAAGCTTCTGCGATGATATAAAACACTGATGTTTCTTAAAAAAATCCTCCAAGTCTACCCTTATGTAAACACAGAAAATAGTTAAAATAAATAAACTCAACCTTTCGACCGCATTTCCTATTCGCCCAAGATTTTAAAAGTTTCGCAGCGTCAAACGCTTCAATTTCCACACAACAATTAGGACTAAACTCATAGATCTTAAGAATTTCTGCATCTTCAAGTAAGTGTTGACTTTTAGCAACAGAAGTTTCCCCAAAAAAATTGGAAGTAGATGGTTGAACATCCATTTCAAAAAACGAAGGTTTTCCAAAGCAATTAGATGGGGTTTCAAAACTCTCAAAAGATTTATCAGAAGATAAATCGATTTCTATTTCATTTTTAAGAATAGAATCTATCAATTCAACATTACTTAATCTCACGCTTTCTGCATTTACTATATTTAATTTAAGTTTAGGTGACAGTTCACTTTTAATACATCCATTAGTTCTAGAATGCTTTTGTAGAGAATGCCTTACATTAATGTTTAAAATGCTTGATTCCTCATCGAAATTAACCGACCTTAAATTGTTATTACTTATTATACAATCCACGTCCAAACGTTTCTTCTCGTTGTTATTTATACTATTTTTTCTTATGTTGTTTTTAGAAGACACTTCTTTTTCCATACATCTTTTTACACCCAGGCCTTCAGAAATAGATATATTAGTATCCAATATAAGATCCTCATAAATGCTTTCTTTTTGAAGAATATTACTTCCCGCAGATTTATCAATTACCAAACTAGACTCTGAAGTCAACAAATGAGCAAAAGACATTAAAGACCTTCTATTCGACGACTCATCCAAATGAGAGCTAAAATGTATTTATAGTTCAACAAAATTTATCCATGTCTCTTTCTTTCTTGCACAAAAAATTAAAGCAGTTTTATATTTTTTCTTAGCAATTAAATTGTGTTTTTTAACAAAATAAACAAGATACTTTGAAGAGTTATAACATTTGTCCTGAACATTTACTGTATAAAAAATTGCATATTTTGCAAAAACTTTCAAAAATCAATAAAAAAAAGTTCTTAAAAAACAATAATAAAATCAACAATCAACATCTTGAACATAAACAATTTTTCTTGAGTACCTATTAAATTTTTAGTATAATAATAATGTAACTCACCCTAAAAGTTCACTCAACTGTTCATTAGAAACATTCGAACTATTGTCAATAGATTTAGAAACCAATTCCGAGGTTTGTTTCTTCAACATATTCAATGCATTTACGCCACCAGACTGGCCATTTTTATCTAGAGTTAAACTATTAGTAGCGTGTTCAATTAATGGCACAACGCTGTTAAATTTTGAACTTGGAGAATTACGAAGTTGAGTTACAAACTGCTTAATTTCTCTATATTTAAGATCCAAATTATCAAAAGTGGCGTCAATAAAATCTTCAAGCTCTGTTAAAAGCTGTTCGTTTATTAAATTATTTCTTCCGCTTTGAAGCCTTAGCTTATCAATATGCTAAAAGTAATAATTAACCCCTTTCTAAACTAAAAAATGTTTAAAATTAGTATTTAGTTTTTTTTAATTTCTTACAGATAAAATAGCTTCATCTTTTGTAAATAAAAATAGATTTTTCAAATTTCAAAAAATTTTTTATTTAATCTTTAAAGGCAAACAAAACCTCAGAAAGTCTTTGCTGAGAATCTTCTAAAAGTGTAGAAACTTCTAGCAAATTTTCAGTTAATTTCTTTAAAGTGTTATCAGATTCAGAATTGCCAACTTTGCTCATGAATATTCTCTAAACCGGATACGGAACTAAACATTAGAAATAAAAAATATTAAATAAACAGAATTTTTTGAACAATCTAAATTTCAATTTTCTACTTTTTAAAACATCAAAAGTTTTAATGATAATATGAAGCCAAATTTTATTGAGCGACGCCAAACGTCCTATACTTAAATTAATCCATAAACATAACAAAGAAAAAAACAGTTTATTTTTTTTCAAAAGATCAAAATAAGCTAAAAAATTCATAAACTAGAAAGTTCTCAACAATTATTACGATTAGGTTTAGTAGTAAAAAAAATTACATCTACAAAAAGTGAGCAAAAATTCCATAGTAACAAAAGTTAGAAAATTATAAATTTTAATTTTTTATGGCAGATAATTAATATTTATTGTAAAATTAACTAAAAAAAATCTGTTAAAAGATAAAGCAAACCATTCAAATTTAAAAATTCCTTATATGCTTAACAATTAAACCGCTTTATTTCCATAACAATAAAATTATTTAATACATACATTTAATATACAAAATTTACTCCGTTTATATTCGCCATAATTCCACTAGTAACTAATTCTTATTAAAAAAATATGTTGCAACACCCCTTAATAATAACCCGGCTAAATACACACAAACAGTAAGTTTTCTTAAAAACAAGTTGAAAATTTATAATATGTACGAATCAAACTAAAGTAAATGTCAAAATGATTAAAAAAATAAATAATCAATCCTCAAAATTCAAACTTCAAAACACCTTCCAGAAAAGTCGGTTTAGAACTAAATCCAACATGAAAACTTTAAGATAACTTTTTTATCAAAAAATTAAATTTTAGGTTTATTTTTATAAAAATTCTGTTTTTGGATTTAAAAAAACAACAGTTTAAATGAATTGGCATTTTGCTCTACACATTTAAATTTTTCATTTACGTTTGAGTCCACAAATATTGTTGGATAATTGCATTTTAGGCTTAGTAAGTGAAAAGACCACATCAGAATTTCTATCAAGATTGCAAAGGGTGTTTTTTTGCATTTACTAAAAAATGTCATAAAATTTTTGGCATGTTAATTTTTTTTATTGCTTAATTTAGTTTAAATATAGTTTTATACCGATCTGTTAAGAGTTTCATTCTGATTCTTTATTTGTTGGCTTGTTTACTTTAAACAGACTTTTACTGTTTTTTTTAAGAAATTATATTTTTTTAACTTTTGATTAAAATAAAGTCTGAGCTTTTATACTTTGATATCAAGTTTGAGCTGATAGATTATTTTTGTTATATGTTCTAATTGATGCTTTTATCAATCAATGTGCTAATGTTTGTGAATTGTGGGAAAAAGTATTTTTTTGTTATATTTTTTTTGATAATTTTAAAAAAGTATAAAATTTCTCATAAGGTAATTTTTAGGCACTATCTACTAAATAATGACAAAATCAAAACAAATTAAAGAAGAAAAAATGGAGATCGACGACCTTGACGCTTCACAAGTGTCAGTCGGCGGTGAATTGTCTGCGCCTACAACAGACAAAGATGAATATGACGAATTGTGTCAACTTGTTAATCCAATTTCACAACCTTTGGCTAGCCGAAAGTTGGCCAGCAAATTGTATAAACTGATAAAAAAAGCATCACAGCAAAAGGATTATTTAAAGCACGGTTTGGGTGATGTTCAAAAAGCGTTACGGAAAGATGATAAAGGCCTTGTTATTTTAGCAGGTATTGTATTCTTATTTTGTACACTTAATTTTTACTTAAAATGTAATTCTAGTATTCAAGAGATTTAATTTATGTCTCCACTAAATTGTTGCGGAAAATAATTTTTATTATTACAAAATTTTTTAAGAAAAATAAATTAATCTCATTGTTATAACAATGAGGTACGAATTGGTACGAAAGCAAGCTAAAAGATTGCTTAAAGTTTACAATTTTCAGTTACAACAATTGTAAATAATATGAATGGTATTTCTAAAAACCATATGAATTTTTTCATCTCTATAAACTTTAAATTAACAACAATTAATTTTTATTTACCGCGTAAGTATTGATTATAATTATTGTTTTTAGGCAACGTTTCTCCAATTGATATCTATAGTCATATTCCTGCATTATGCGAAGAAAAAGAATGGCCATATATATTTTTGCCGTCTCGTGAGCATTTGGGTCTTGCTGCTGGTCATAAAAGGCCGTCTATTGCTCTTCTTGTTAAAAAACATGAAGATTATGAAAGCCTTTATGATAAAGTTGTAGAGACTGTATCAAGTTTGGTAGTAGATACGAATGGTGATATTTAACTATAATTGTTGTTTCACATTGATAAAAACTATTCTGTTAACCTTTTTGTTGTTACTTATTTTAAAATAAATTTGTTATTGTTTCGAATTCGTTAATTGTAATATACAAAATATTGCATCAGCAAATAACTTTCTCAAAATATTTGAAAAATGCATTGTGCTAAAAAACAGCAATCGCACGTACCATTTGCATGTTTTTACCTTCAAACACAAAGAAAAATTTAAAATATATGCTTTTAAGCAAACTGTAAACAGCCACATTAATAATTAGTTCAAAATTTATAATTATGCAAAAAAATTTATTGTTTTAAATATTTTAAAGAAAACAACACTATAAAACAATAATTATGTGACGAAACAATATTTGTATACAAGTCTTGTCTGATCACTATTCGGCCTTTAAATGGAACCAAAGGCTTGTCAATACAGATATTTCTTCCTGGCCTGAAGGAAAATGGAAAAATCTTTCTATACAATTAAGACAAATAAAAAATTTTATTTTAAGCTGCGTTTTAAAAAACTTAATATTGTAATTTTTAGTACCTTAAATTAAACTTAATTTTTTAAGCATAACCGGAATATTGTAAAATTCAGTCCGGAAGAATGGGAATATCGACAGCGGCGCGGGATTTTAAGTACGGCCTTGCGTTCTTATAATCGAAGTAAATCTTCTAATGAATTAGTTTTGCCAAAATCATTGGAAAATTCACCTAATGGCAAAGATTATCGAGACAGTGAACAAAATCAATTGAACTGGAATATAAAAACATCTAAATCAATGACTGAAATTGTCGTTTCAGATAGTTCAGATGAAGAAAATCGAACTGGAATTTTAGGAAAAGCGCTTCAAAAGTACTCACATGAAGATGAGTCAAATGCTAACTTAAAAAAATTACATAACAGAAATCAAATTGGTATGTATTTATGACTAACAACAAAAAATATTAATGATATGCAAACTCTTATTATGCATTAGATGTTTTTAGGATTAAGAAAATTTGATTTTAGGTGTTTTTTCTAAAATTACGGACATTGATCCAAATTCATCTGGTTTAACTTTAACTTCAGAAATTTTATCTGATTCTCTGCTTAGTGAAGCACCTTATTATTTCGACACTATATCATCTGAAAAAAAAAGGTACATTAAAATATATTTTATAATCATTAACAAAAAAGCATATAATTTAAAATGAAAACTTTTTCCTGATTTATTTTTAAGAATTAAAAAAAATTAATGTTGAATTTAGAATGGCCTCGAATGCTATCGAAAATGAACTGCCATTTAAATTGACAATAGCCGAAGAAGCAGAATTAAAAGAATTTGAAAAGGACTTTGAGATAAAAAATGAACCAGACAAATTTGGTGTTCGACTGTTATTTCACGCAAAAAAGCAGCAATGGGAAGCTCTGAGAAGATTGTTCCTTCATTCAAAGGAACCGTTGAATTTTTCTACTACTGATAAGGTCTGATTTCTTAACAAAAATTAGAAGAACTGGAATTATAGTCACTATAAATTTAAATACTCTTTAAAACAACAATATAAAAATATTATAGTAGAAATCTAATCTTTAAAGCACAACATTGTAATTTTAAAGTTTTTATTATTATATTGTATTAATTGTTAAAAGACAAACATAACAATAAAAAAAACTATTCTGTTAACCTTTTTGTTGTTACTTATTTTAAAATAAATTTGTTATTGTTTCAAATTCATTAATTGTAATATATAAAATATTGCATCAGCAAATAACTTTCTCAAAATATTTGAAAAATTCATTGTGCTAAATAAACAGCAATCGCACGTACCATTTGCATATTTTTACCTGAAAGGTAAAAAAATGGGAAGCTTTGAGAAGATTAAAAAAAAATAGCAACACTGATACAACACATTTAAACCTACTACTAACATAAT
>JANSTW010042427.1:0-14190 GCA_027564275.1 Diadocidia ferruginosa
ATTATTTGTAATGTTGACTAGGTTTTTCATTATAATTTCTGAGCGTAATTATTTTTCACTGTTTAATTTTTTTGAAAGATGCCGTTTAGAATTTCTAATAAAAAATTTCTTTTATGATTTTTTTAAATAGAAGCACATTAAAGCTTATAGAAAGGATTATAAACTTTGTAAAAGAGCTAAAAATTTAGAATTAGTGTCTTCAATTTATATTGTATCAGAATGCTTTAATTTTTTGTATTTTTTTTAATAGTTTTTAAAAAATTTTAGGTTATTTAAGGAAAAATGTATTTAAAATTAATTTAATAAATTCGCTATTAAATAACATAATAAATTTTCTGATTATAATTTTGAAATTCTTGTGCAATCTTTTTTATTATGTTCATAAACAGACATAAATTATAAAATTGTTATTAGCTTATTCATTGAATGTTAAAACAATTAACTAAATTTATGAATAAAATATTGTTTTTAAAAAAAAATTTTCCTTATAACTGGAATGTGTAGAAAGTAAAGCATTGTTTTATTCCCTACAACTCAGACTTTTTTCTTCTATTTTAAATACTTTGTTACAATTGATCTTAAACTATTCGCTTCATTAAAAATTAATTCGCAACTTTGGTGTATTAAATTGGATTTATATAAGTTTATAAATTATATGGAGCTATCTGATCTATTATATATTTTATTTTTCAGGTATTATTGATAAAACTGATTCTTTTCTATTTTCAGTTTACTTTATTAATTGTGTGATTTTTATAACCAAATAAACTTGCTATTTTGCTAATATTTTTGAATAAAATACATACTATTTAAATAAATTTATTGAGCAAGAATAAAAATAGCATTTATGCTTTCGACTTTCGAATTTTAGCAATTAATTGCAAATGTTTGATAATAATTAGACTAAACAATTCATTTTTTTGTTAAACGGAAATTCTTATTGAATCGGACATACAATCTCTTCAAATCTTTTGGATCACTTTGATTGAGAAAAAAACAAAAATAATGTTTTTACTTGATACTTTATAACCGTATGCAAAAAATTTTTGGTACTTGCATTTTATAGAGCAAGAAATTGATTTTTACATTAAACAATGATTGGAATTAGTCACCAAACTTGGTCCCTTACGAATATGAACGAAAACTGAGAAAATATTTTTTTTAGTACATCAGAGCCTCTGACTCAGGTTAATTTTGTATTGTACCTAAGAATGGTTAAAGCAAAATGTCTTATTCTTAATTATTTGCTTTTAAGGTACCAGATTATCAAATAGATAAAGAGTTAGATTTATATGTGCTTTTTAGTTGCTATTTTATCGCAAAAATGTTTTTTAAACATAACGTCCAATCTAGAATATATAAATTAAATCAACAAAATTAAAAATTCTTTTTCATGTCGAACAAACTCATTTTTTAAAACAACGAAGTAAGCCCAATCTTTGCAAGCAAACCTTTCGGACTGAGGCCTTTTTTTATTTATTTTTTTTTGCTACAGATGGTGTAGCACACGGTGTTAAAAGGAATTTTGTTTGTAAAAAAAGTTTTATAACACAAAAGCTTTATATGCTTTGATTTAAATGAAAAATTTGTTGGTATCCAACTTACGTAAATTTTTATGTTAAGTACAAGTAATATGTATTTATTCAAATTACGTCTTTTCAATTTTCTAACTTTGAATAATCGAATTTAATGTTTTATCTTTAAAAGATAAGCATTTATTAGTGAGGTTTTAATACCGTTTTATATAAAATTTTTATCAGTTTTATTTGGAAAACACTTTTTTGCAACACTAATTTAAGCTATTAACACAATTTTTCATCTTGCTTTTAAATTTTTTTACACTTATAATTTCGTATTTATTGTATTGAATTTTAATGTAAAACTGTTTTTAGTTGTTACTGTTTAACTTTATGTTGTGCTTTGAATAATAATGTAAAAAACATTTAAACGGGATGTAACTTTAAATGAATAAGTTTATAGCTATTAAGTAAACAATTTCAATTTTATATTGTTTAAAAGAAATGACAAGTTTTAAATAATGACCTTTTTTTGTAAATATTTAACGGAAGTAACTAGACATAAAAAAAATTTTTATAAAAAAAGCTGTAATAAAAACCAAAAGTCGATAGAATTAAATAAGTAAAAGAAATTAAAAACTTAAAAATGAGATAAGAATATAAACGAATATTGTGAAAAAAAAGAAATGCCTAACAAAAAATTAAAAAGTAAAAGCGCAAATGAAAATTTGCATCAATACTTTTTTTATAAGCATTTTTTATTTATGTAATGAGAAACAAAATTTTAAGGTGGAAAATCTTTATTTGTTATTTAATTATGTTTAACCTAATATATAACCATAACACATTTACTATTTCTAAATATAAAAAAGCCAATTAGTTTCTATTTTTTTTCTCATGATATTATATAAATTTTAATTTTTTTGTAATTAAAAAAATATTCTTTAGTTATTGTTTTTACTTTTTTTAAATTTATTATTTTTTGTTATTCACTTTTTATTAATTTTTTTAGTATTGATACGCTTATTTTTTTCTTTGAATACGTTTTTTTAAATTTTTTTGAGTCATTGTTTAAAGCTTACAACGTCAATAAGTACTTTTGTTTATCTAAAAAATTTTGAATCGGCTTATAAAATAAAAAATCATTAATTTGATTATTTATTTTTTTAATTGTTTAAAATCTTAAAATATTTTACTGTTCATTAAACATAAAAAGCCTTTAAGCAATATTTTCAGTAAAGAATATAACTTTTAAAAGGAACGCTTTTTTCATTTAAACTTGTTAACTTGTAAATACACGTGCACCACTCTTTCTAAACAGAAAATTATGCATATATAAATATTTTAACGAAATGCTTCATCTGTTGTTATTCCATTAATAAAAAGAAAAAGCTATAAAATTCACTAGAGAGATGTTTATAGCCTGGAAGTAAATAGTTATATGCGCAAATAATCTAGAATCTACATTCTGTCTTTATTTTTATATATGTATTTTTTAAGATGTCTAACTTCTGACAGAGTTAAAATTTAAGTGTTTTTTGTGTATCATTAGCACTTTTTCCATTGTCTTTTTTTGGTTTTTACTTAGTTAGCTTAATTTTTTTTTCCATTTTGTTTCCTTTCTTAAATATGAGCTTTTTTAATGCTTTTTACGGCAAATATTTTTTTAGTTTATTTATTTTTCATGGTCCCAGTATTCGCGTGAGGTTATACGAATTTTTTTCCAACTGCCATTTTAATTATTTGCTTTATGCATTTCTTATTTCTGTTGTCTTTTTTTTACGCGTTCGACTTTTTACAGACTTTTTTTCATTGTACATGGAATAATATCATTTTAAGGCAAAGCCGTTGTGCAGTATGGCGGTAAATAGAAAAATGCCGTCTTTACCGCTTATATCTTTATTGATTTACTTTTTTGTGTTATTGATTGGCACTGAGGCTCATCTTTTTTTCTTTGGTTCGACAAAGTTAGCCATATCGGGATCGCAAAATGATTCAAAATGGGCTAACTACCATGATCAAGCTGATATGGAGGCGAAACTCGCTAATATACACAGTAAATGTCCTCTTAATACTCGTCTTTATTCTATTGGTAAATCCGTAGAGAATCGTGAACTTCTCGTTATTGAGTTTTCTACAACACCTGGTCAGCATCAAACATGTAAAATATTTTATTTTTTTAATTAGCCAAAATCTTGTTTATTAGTAAATATTAGATAATAAAGTTTTCTTAAAATTTTTGCTTTATTTTTTATCAATCTTTATAATTTTTAGTAAAACCGGAAATGAAATTTGTCGGAAATATGCATGGAAATGAGGCAGTCGGACGCGAATTATTGATTCGTTTGGCTGACTTTTTATGTGAAGCATGGCGTGCCCATGATAACAAAGAACTTGTTGACTTGCTCAACCATACTTCTATCCACTTAATGCCGACAATGAATCCTGATGGATTTGAACTTGCCTACCAATTGGTTGCTTTTTTTATAAAATTAAAAATATAACTTACTTCTATCATGTCTTAAATAACTTTGAAAACTTTAAAAATTACAAAAAAAACTTAAGAAAATCATTTGTAAACAATTTCATATTTATTTAGAAGCCCCAAGATCGTGGCTGGTTAGTAGGCAGAGGCAATGCACACGGTCGTGATCTTAACCGTAATTTTCCGGATCTTGACCGACTCTTTTACTCGTTAGAAGAGAGTAAACTTCCTTATTACGATCACTTACTTGAGTTGTTCCGCGAAGATGAGACTCAGTTATATGAACCTGAAGTGCGAGCTGTTGGCCAATGGATTCTTTCAGCACCTTTTGTTATATCGGCCAACTTGCATGAGGGTGATTTAGTTGCTAATTATCCTTTTGACGAAAGTCGCAATTCTGAACAATTTGCGCAAGCTTACTCAAAGAGTCCTGATGACACTACCTTTAGGTTATATTTTAAAATTATAAACACAAATCTTTTCAATTAAATTTTTTTGTAAAAGATGAAAACAATATATTTATTACCAGTTATTTAGTAGTTTTTTTATGAAAAAATTATTTTATTATTTGTAAATTAAGTATATGGTTTTTCTTTTGAATAAATCCCCACATTCAAAAAGAATAAAGTTTATAAAAGCTTTTCTATAAAATTTTTTTATAGAAAAGTTTTGAAAATTAAATTAATAAAATAAAAATTGGTTTTTAGGTTTTTAGCCGAAAGTTATGCAAATAATCATGCCCACATGGCACAAAACGATCATGCGCCCTGTGACGGTACTGCTGCTAGCAATTTCGCGCGCCAAGGTTACCAATTAAAAAATTTAAATATATTTACTTCTTAAAATTAGAAATTAAGTTTCTAAAATGAGCTTCAGTAATTTTTAACAACTGAATGTTTTTTTTTAATTTTAAGGAGAAATATTCATTTAACATAAAAAAAGTAAAATCATATTGTATTGAAGTATTAAGAGTTGAAAAATTATAAAGTTTTGTTTTAAATTGATTTTTTTCTTTAAAAAAATGATTTTTAAACACAGGGTTATAGGTGGAATTACAAATGGAGCAAAATGGTATTCAGTAAGTGGTGGAATGCAAGATTTTAATTATTTGGCAACGAACGCTTTTGAAATACCTTTGGAGTTGTCTTGTGAAAAGTTTCCCCCCGAACATACCCTGCCAACTTTTTGGAAGGATAATAAAAAAGCGCTTATTGATTTTATTAAAAAGGTATTAATTTTATCTTTGTAGATTTATTAGATAAGTTTCTTGGAAACTAAAGCAAATATTGCAGAAACGAAGAGTTTGTAATAAGAATTTTATAATTTTTTTTATTGTGTCCAATTATAGACATAAACTTTAATTCAAATCTAAAAAAGTAAGAATGATTGAGCTGATTTTAAATTGCATTATAAAAAATCATTATTTTTTTAAGAATTGTATTTGCAGTTTATTTTATTTTTTCTTTTTACAAAAAAGTTTTAATAACCAAAACTTAGAAAACTCAAACAACCACCCTCAGGCAGTTTTAAATTCTAAAAAAATGTAGGAAAAAAATTAATTATTACTATTTTTGGATTATAAAATTAATTTTTAATTAAAAATTGGAAACATAAATAAGTAGCAGTATTTTTTCTTGATAATGTTAAAATATTTTTATTTAATAGAAAATTTCATACTGTTAAAAACAAAATTAAAAAAAAAATTTTTTTTTAAGTATTAAATTCATGTTTTAGGCACACTTGGGAATTAAAGGCCTTGTAACAGACGCTCAAACTGGAAATCCAATTTCAAATGCTGTTGTTACAATTCGCAATGTTACAAATGGCAAACTTGAAGCCGCAATCAAACATCCTGTGACTACATGTAAGTTTATTTAGTTTAAAAATTACCAAATTTGACAATTTTTTAAAGAGCTTTAAAACAATATAATTTTTTTTAACTAATTAATCATTATAATCACTGAAAAAAAACTATAATTGGTTTTGAAAAGCTGCAATGAGGCAATAAAAAAAGTAATTTGTTTTGTTCATTTAACCACACAATTTTGGCCCGACAAACTTTTTAGGGTTATACAACAAGCAGTTTTTTTTGTCATTTTCAGGGATTACTGGCGACTATTTTCGTCCTATCGTACCTGGCTCATACCAAGTAGCAGTAGAAGCAGAAGGCTATGCCCCAGCTGTCAAGCCAGTCAACGTTTCTCATGAATCTATTAATAAACTGAACGCAATTGTGCTTAACTTCAAACTTACACGCAAAAACATTCCAGAAGATAAATTGGAAGCGCAGTTTGCGAAAGCGGAAGACGACCAACAAAATTTTGTTGATGAAGAACAACAACCGTTATATTCAGCAGAAGCAGCTCGTCAGGTAGCTTTACACTAATTTTTTTATAGTAATAAGTACCTCACATATTTTATGAAACAAAATAATACATTTTTTTTATTCTATTACAAAGTCGTAAACACGATCTTTTTCACATAAACCAACTCATTAATTCATAGCCTATTGAAATCTAATATAAAAGATCCTTTTAGGCCGAAGAATTTTTGAGATTGGCAACCATTCAGGAAGCTATTGCGGCTGAAAGACAACGACAATACAATCGAATGTATAATTAAAGCGTTATGATTCCTACCCAAATTGTTAACATCTTAAGCTATCAATTAAAAGATGTTGAGTCTTATCTTATGGGAAAAGCAAACTAATCGTATTTAAATAAGAAAAATTTACTAACAGTTGTACAAAAAATTGTTTATTATTAGCAAAATTTCTAGTCATTTTTTCTGATGTTCCTCCATTTCTCTGAATAATAGACGGGCAAGTTCGTTTTCATGTGTATCTTTTTCTATAATCTTAATAGTTTTAAAAGTTGGTGAAAATGATGGCTGGGGAAAACCACTTTTTGAATTTAATCGTTAAGATTAATGTTGATTTCAATAAACTAAACTGTTGCAAAGTGATTAAAACAATGATTTAGCTTAACATAATAATAATTACACAATAATATGAAAGCCCATAACAAGTTAAAATTACCAAAAAAAAACAATTAAATCAGAAAGCTTTTGATTTCATTTAATAATTTCTTTCATTGGTACAAAACACCTACGTTAGATTGAAGTTATAAAAATAAGTTTTTTAACACTCATCGACATGAAATAATTTATCAACAAGGTTATTTGCGTATCAAACGATAAATAAAACGATATCAATGAGACACATAAGCGTAATAGTAGTAAATAGGTAATAAAAGAAAATAGATTTATTTTTTACAAATACGATACTAATTATAACTTGGGCTAAAGATGTTTACATTAGTTGGGGAGAATTGTTGGCAGGATTAAAGTGCCGTCGTAATCACCGGCTGGTAAAGACTTTTTATCAAGATCGTTAAAGTACGGATGCTTGAGCGTGTCTTTTGCAGAAATTCGGTCAATAGGATCATAAACAAGAAGTTTCTAAAATGTTAATAACCTTGAAGCAATTAATTTGCTTTCAAAAAAATATTTTCTTTATTTTTAAATAAGGTTCAAATCAATTCAATTTTCTCCAGTATTTAGTATTCACAAAAATATCTACTTTGTCATAATAATTGAGCTATTAAGTTAATTAAAATAAGCCTTTACGTGTACAATATAACAATAAAAGCTAAAAAAAAAGTACTATAAAATATCAACCTTAAGAAGATCCATGCCATATTCGTCCAAAAATGAACCCATTTTTTGTTCTAAATGATAGCCTGTCCAGCGAGGGAATGATGGTTTAAAGTCTGGAAGCTGCGTAACTCCCGGCCACGTTTCCTCAGTAGGTGTTGATAAAATCCTACATTTAAATTATAATTACATAAAACCACATAGATAATTTGAGCAATGTACTTGCAAGAAATCCTACAAAACAAATAGCTCACAAACCTAAATATTCGGAAAAGCTGATCAATTTCAGAATCGCCTTGGAAGAGAGGTTTTTTGCGTGCCATTTCAGCAAAAATACACGCAATACTCCACATATCAACGCCTGTCGAGTAACGATGAGCGCCTAACAATACTTCTGGAGAGCGATACCATAAAGTAACCACCTAAAATTATTACTAACTTTACATCAATGAGTAGAAACATTTAATTTACTTAAAAGAAATTTTAGAGCTGTTTAACAATTTTTACTTTAAGGTGAGATAAAGTAAAAATGTCTTTATATTAAAAAAATAAGAAACAAACTTCATGAGTATAGACACGAATAGGAATACCGACGGCTCGTGCTAAACCAAAATCAGCCAACTTGATTGTATTGGTTTTTATGTCAACGAGCAAATTTTGTGGTTTCAAATCACGATGTAACACGCGCCGTTGATGACAAAAGCACATGCCTTGAACCACCTAAACATATATACTTTCAATTTTTAATTTCTATAATTATACACTGTAAAAATAAATATAATTGTTAAAAGACAAAAAATTTTTTTGTGTCTTTATTAAGTTCTTTATCAAAAAAAATTGAAAACTACATTCTAATAAGTAAAAAATTTACTTGATAGAGAAAACTTTTTAGCAACATAACATCCAGTGGATTAGAGTCTAAATTGTCCAAGTAACGTTTTAAGTCCATTGAAAGAAACTCAAAAATAAGGTACAATCGATTTTCTTGCATAATCACATCCTCCAAATTTACAATATTAGGATGGCGGAGTTCGCGTAACATTGAAATTTCACGAATCGCCGTTGATGGGACGCCTTCGTCTTCGCTCTCAAGCCGAATTTTTTTCATAGCCACATACCTTCCAGTCTTTTTGTCCTGGCCTTTATATACAATGCCATATGTGCCTAAAATTGTTAAAAAACCCCTGCTTTAAAAATTGTGTAAAGAGATTACAAAACACAAAAATTAATTTGAAACTTTGAAATTTATAAAAAAAAATCTGTTACGCATGAACAAGGCAATATAAAAAATTACGTTTTCAAAAATTTTTTTGGAAAGGATGCTTTGAAAAATAAAAAAAAACAAACCTTCGCCGATTTTGTCAATTTTAATAAAGTCATTCAATGACCGTCCTTCAACCATTGTGAAGAATCTAAAACAATATAAACTCTGTTAATTGTGTTAAAAAATAAAAGTTATTTAAGTTTTAATTCAATAAAAACATAATAAGCATAAACCGCATTAATGTCGAGTATCGAGGAAAAAATTGTCTTAATTTTCATGTAAAATAGTTTTTTTTTTATAGTTCCAAAATTAAACATAGAGAAGGTAGGGAAAATTTTTTGGGGAAAGTTTTTTGTAAAAAAGTTATTTTGTCGCACATTTAAAAATTTAAAAAATATATTTTGCGCACTCCCTTCAAGTCGCTGCAGGACTCATGAAATTTAATTTTTACTTTGTTTCCAAGGTTTTCCTTCTGTCTATTGTTTCTACAAAATGAAAAATAAAATATTTTTTTGAGAGAAATATATGTTGTGGACAAATATAAATTGCATTTTTAAATATAAAACTTTGGGCTTTAGCTTAAATATATAATAAGATTTATAATATTTTTAGAAGTTAAACAGAAGTCAAATCTTAAGTATTTTGACTGTATAATTTATTTTTATTGCTATTATATATTTGCAAAATATTAACATTACAATCTCTTAAAAACTCACAATATTAAAATATAATAGAGTAAAGCATAAATTACACTTGATTTGAATTTTCGCAATTTTTACAGTACTCATGAATTTTTTACAGTATAGTACTTTAAATGGTTTATTAATATTGTGAAAAAAACTGTTTTATTATTGTATTGATTAAATGGAAAGTTGATTTGGTACTTATTATACGACTTTAACAAATAAAAAATTTTTTATTTGCCTTAAAAATATTGCAGATATGATTCTTATTTTTAGATCTAAAATAGAACCTTTTGAATTGGTCTAGTTACTACTAGTGCATATAAAGAAAAAATTTACAGATGCATATATAATAGTTTAGCCAACCAATAAGAAATTTCAGGTTGTACTTTTGTCATAAATTAAGGCTTGTCTTTGTAATCTGTTGCATAAAGTGATTTATTATTTTATAAGTATACTTGAATGACTATTCCTTATTCTCATGAGGCAGCAACAGCACATGTCACCACTCTTTTTCGCATATTGTTTTTTCGATGGGATGGAAGCGTTTGGCAGCTAATTCGTTTGGAATTACTTTTGTGGTCAATCATTTATTTGGCCATGAATTGGATTTATTGCCATGTTTTAGTAATTTTGCTATGTTTAGCTTCAATTAATATTAAAGTAGTTAATAAATAAGTCCTTAAACTATTATAGATAAATATTATAGGTCTAAAATATTATTTAAAAAATACGTAAATATGACTAAGTTAAAGATAATTTTTATATAATTTAATATACCAGTAAACAAAAGTTAAAAAGTTGCTACAGAAGAAAGAATTTTTTTTGTAAGAGAAAAGATTAAAAAAAAGAAATGCCTAATAAGTTGTATTATATAAAGTAAAAAACTTTTATTAATAGAATAAAGAAGCACAAAATTTTCTGGAATTTCTTGTTATAACAATTCGAAGAAGTCAAAGCCCAAGTATGGTCCACTTTCTTCTTGGTTTTTTTACTATGATTACCGTTCATCGATGGTGGAACGTATACGGACTTATGGAATGGCCCGACTCAGTTTCACAATCGCTGGCTGCACACTTGAGACGTAGCACAACAGTATTTTTGTTAAAATTATTATATATATGTTTATATTAAAATATAAACATATATTTTAAATTAAAAAAGTATTTTTAGAGGTTTAGTGCTTCGAAGGTTCAGATTTTGCGTCGTACAATGGCAAAACATTTACAACTTGCGTTTGTACTTTTGCTTCGAGACATTAGTGGTGCTATAAGGAAAAGGTTTCCTGACTTAGATTCGTTAAATCAATCGAATTTACTAACGAATTTGTAAGCAGTATATTTTTTTATGAAACAACAATTTATAATTTTATGAATTATAAGGCATAAATTTGGAAAAAACTTGGTTTTTTTAATGAATATATGTATTTTGTGATTACAATTTTTTGTAATATAGAATTCTATCTTTTAACTGCTTTAGACAAGAAATGAGATTAATCAAGCACATAGGTGAAAGCCAAAATGGCTGGTGCTTATATTGGATGCCGTTTCAATGGCTTTTTCTAAACTTAAAAAAATATTACTTTATTGATTTTAAAACTAAAATGCCAAGAGCTAAACGGACTCAAGAAGCGTACAAAGCAAGTCTTTTCTCTAATAAGTACGAATACCTTCATGTTGTCAATGAGGTTAATAATAAAGTTTTTTTAAATAAATTTATAATAATACTATCTTAAATTAATGAACTAAAACTCAATTTGTTTAAGTTTTATTTTTGAAATTAATAATTATTTTAACTGTTACTTTTTTACTTGAGTTGAACGTTGTATTAGCACAACCTTAATTAACTGTTAGCTGACTGGAAAATTGTAGAAATACTTTCTAATATTTAGATTTATAATTGGAATTGTTATCGAATAATTTGTAAATAATTCACTTTTCAGTATTTTGTTATTATTATAGTTGATTGCTTATCGAATGAGAATGGGAAGAATGTTAGAATATGATGCATGCCCAGCTCCTACTTTAGCATTTACTCAAGTGAAATAATTTAAATTTTCTTTAATATTTTAACGAAATAAAAAAATGAAGTTTAATTTTTAATAATTCAAATATAAAACTTTATAGGCAATTGTTTTTGCTGTCTACGGATTTATTTTTTTTACAGCTTTTTCAAGACTACCTCTTGATAAAGAAGGAGATGACTATTTAATTGTTTTAGTAGCTATAGTAGAAGTAGGAATCTATTTGGCATGGTTAAAGTGTACTTTAATAATGATTAATCCATTTGGCTCTGATAAAGATGATTTTGAGGTTAGACCTTTTGTATACTCAGAAAAAATAAGATTTCATTTGCTTAAATTTATTTAAGTTTTTTTGTAAATTAAAATATTACATAAAGTTTGTATAAATTAGTTTTAGATTTCAAAATTTTTGTTTTTAGCTTATTTGGTTGACCGATCGCCATTGGAGAGTGATTTATCGAATTTTGGATGATCCTTGGCAATTATTTCCAGTTACAACTTTTACACGACGAACTTCTCATCATAGTCGAAAACAAAAGTAAATTTTATTTATTTTATAATAACTAATTTTCTCTTAGAAATGTTAAGAATTATTGTTAATAAGTTTTATTTTTTAGAGACGCTGAAGATTGTGTAAAAACTGCTAAAGAATAAATATTAATTATGAAATTATATTACAATATCTTATCTTTTATAAGTTCTTTGTGTATTCAAAATTACAAGTGAATTCGCATAAGTTTATAAAAAAATTTAGTGGTTTATTTTTTCTTGTTATCTAAAAGTTGTTATTTTTAATAATTAAATTTTATAACAAGGGAAATATTCAAAAAATTACATTTGTAAATAGTTGCTCTGCTATTTATACTAAACCTTTAATAGGATTAAACTGATTTAAGTTTTTATTAAGATTCAAGTTAACTAAAAATAAAAAAAACAGTAAAGTTTATAAAATTAAACTAAATTTATTAAAAATGATAAAACGATTAATTAGATTTCAATGGGTACAGGATATTCGCCGGTAAGACAAGCTGTACAATACCCCCTAGCCGAACTATTTTTTTTAATGCCTGTTTGTACAGCTTTAATCAATCCATCTACAGATAAATATTTAACAGAATCTGCTTGTAATCTTTTGGCAATCTCTTCAAGAGTGGTTTCTTGGCAAGCTAATAATTCTTTTGTTGAAGGTATATTAATGCCCATATAACATGGATATTTAAGTGGTGGAGATGCAATTCGCAAGTGAACCTAAATATTTAATTGCTTTTAATGTAAAAACCTAAAATACGTTTTTTGGTCTCAATTAAACCAAAGTATTTAATACACATTAAAATTTTTTATCATTATTAAATAAATTTGAATAGTATTTCCCGATTTATAACAGTATTTTTTAGTTTTACCTCTTTAGCACCATATTGTCGCAATAATCGAACAATAATTCCCATAGTATTGCCGCGTACTATTGAGTCATCAACTAAAATAATTCTCTTACCAACTAAATTGTGAGTAAGCACTCCAAATTTCTGAAGCACACTATTTTGACGAAGTTCATTATTTGGCTGAATAAATGAACGACCAACGTAAGAGTTACGTTGCAAAACTTGTTCAAAACGAATTCCACTCTAAAACTTTGATTTTAGTTAAAAATTTAAACAAACAAGTTATTAAGTAATCAAGAGAAGTTTTTTTTAAATATTGTTGTAAAGCTTATAAACTTAATAATATAAAGAAAAAAAAATCATTTAATTAATAAAGTAAAAACTTTTTGAGCGTAACCAATGCTAGCTGCAGTCGCTGATTCAGGAACCGTACAAACAATGTCAGCATCTACATGAGTTTCTTCCGCCAAAATTCTTCCACATTGTACACGTACAGCATGAACTTGTTGTCCTATCAATTTTATAATACATAAATTTTTACTGAATTTTTTCATCTTACCTTCAAATATGGAATCAGCTCTTGAAAAATAAACGTATTCAAAAATGCAGAAAGATAGTGGTTTGGGCATCATCTGTAAAATGTAATGAATAAAAATTAATTTTATAACTTTAATATATTTGTAAAAACAAACAGCAGCGTCAAATTCAAGAAAAGTTTATTCATTTTTTATGGAACCTCTTCAAACTTTGAATATTTTTATTATTTCAAAATCCTTATTTTCCATGAAAAAATACATAATAAAAACACTAGTTTAACCATTTTTTTATTTTTTATTTGTATATAATGTTTTTGTGATTTCGTAAAGTATAAAATTTTTTAAAATTCAAGTTACATCGAATTTTATTCTTACCTGCCACACAGATTTTACACCGTATTTACTAATTTCCACCATTTCTCCCGGCTCTACTTCAAACAGAAATTGTGAATTAGACGGAAATGCACATGATTCTGAAACAGCTATGTAAGCAAAAGTATCGGTTTCATCATTGTTTGTTTTTAAACTACCTAAAACATTTTTTAACAAAGAGAAGTTTTAAGGTATAAAAAATTTAAAACTTTTTTATTATTAATAGTGCCTTTTATTTTTTTTTATTAGAGTATACAAAAATAAGTATGAACGGTGG
>JANSTW010042438.1:0-14189 GCA_027564275.1 Diadocidia ferruginosa
AACCTAGTAATCAGATTAAACAGTGATAATGGTTTAGCCCAAGACCCTAAGCGGGTTGTAGTGGCAAATTATTATTAGTATTATTATGATCATCGTGTCCTTTACTCAAAAGCGAGGGAGCATAGGGACCATTATTACCCATTTTTTCCTATCTGATACCATGGTTTTCATTGACAAATATATTAAAATGGAATGTTGTCAGCAACTCGCACTAGCCATATTTTTTTTATGATCAGTGAAGTGGATTTTACTTTCGAATAACTACGATCGCTTTTACTTTGTTTTAAAACACCTGCGAATGAAAGGTGATAAGTCAGTTTTGTAACTCGAACTCACAACCTCTTGAACACAAAGCCGTGACGATAAACACTGCTCCATTCTGACTACAGGAAGTGGAAGTTCCCATACATAAAACCCATTGTCTGCTTTTGATTATCAAGAATTTTATTCTCCCCGAACTGCACTGAGAAACTGACGGCACCGACCAATATACTGTTGGAGATACAGCAGAACGAATTCTTCATGATATTAGTGGAGCTATAACACTTCTCGCTTTTGTATTTTTCGCCACGAAAATAAAATAATAAGAAACATAGCAAGTTTACAGGCGAGTAGGTGTTGAATTTTTATTCAAAACAATGTTAAGTACCCACATGTTTTTTGAACTATAGTTTTAGTTATAGTTTTTTGCAATGCTCTAAAATATCCCTTATATTTTTTTGCAAGGAAGTAGCAACTTATAGTTTATTCTAATATAAAAACATTTACAAAGTTAATTATTTGTTAAACGTATGTAAATGATGTTCAAATAATTTGAAAATGTAAATTCTCTAAGTGTAGGCAGTTAAACTTTTAAATATTTAGTTATAAACCAATATAAGTTAAAAAAAATGTGTCCCATATCCTTACACAAAAGATAATCTGAATGCATAAAATACTATACACACGTTACTTGGCTAAATATAGCCATATATATTATGAAAGTTGCTCGAAACATAAAAAATATATAAATACAATTTTCTCGGTATGTTTGGAAAAATCAATACTGGAAAATTATAGTACTTCGTTATTCCAGTATTGTATTACCGGTGTCACTGCTGCCTAAATATTAAAATAAAATGTCTTATGTGATGGTGTTCCTCTTGTGTGGGCTACTAAAAAGAAAATTTTGAAAAAATGGTTATTTAATATAAATCAAAACGTCTTGTCTATATAGAATATCGTGTAACTATAGATATAAAGGACACCGCACCTATTCGTTCGAAAATAAAAATAAAGCTTTTAAAGCACCCAGATAAAAAACTATAAAATTATATTATTAGTGGCAAAGGAAAACCCATTGTTGAAAAAAAGAAAATTGTGAACTTTTTTATTTAATTTCTTTTTGTTATAGTTTCTTAAATATCTAAATATATGAAAATACATGATTATAATATCGATTAAGTGAAAAGTGTTGTCTATTTTAATTTTTTTTTCTGTGATATAACTTGTGGTTTATAAAAAAAAAATTGAAAATGATTTTTCCGCATCAAACGAATCCTATATATATTATGTTCTATATATAAAAGCGAAAATATCGGAATTCCTTTTTATTTAAAATGAAAAGAAATATTATGCTGAACATTGTTCTACATTAAAATAAAAAAAACTTTAACATTTACATTTTTATTGCTATGAGCATAATAAATTGTAAAACGTTATTGATTATAAACAGCATAATGTGTGACATAAAAAAATATTATTAACCCAAAAAAAATTGTTTAACATCCAGTGTGTGATATAATATATTGGTTATTTGGCATATAGAGGCTTAAACACGAGCTTAAAAAGCTCAAAATTCAATTATATACTTAAGGTATAAAATATTAAGTGAAAGAAAACAAAGTCATCCTGTTGGTTTTTAAGTTATTAGATTTTGTTAAAATGCAAACGCTTCGCAAAAAAACTAGTCCTTGTAAATGTAAGTATGATATTTATTTAATTTGTTTTTATAATATTAGTAAACTAGTTGCAATAACTCGTATCTCCTAATAATTAGTTTAATATAAATTTGAAAAAATGCAGGTTACTTCTTTTAAATATCAGGGTCAAAATTAGGGATTACAATCCCGGGATCCCGAAATCCTGGAATTTGGCGTAATTTTGCAATCCAGAAATTCCTGGATTTACACTACAGAAATCTCAGGATTTCGGGATTTTATTTTTGTTTTATTAAGCCTTAAAAACATATAAAATTGGCAATAATATTATGAATTATCTGTATTCTACTTAAATAAAAAATGTTTATTTACACTAGTCAACACTGAAAGATATGTTAAGCTTCTGTTAATCGTTTTTGGTTAAAAAAGGTGCTGATTACGAAAATATTACTAGTTTTTTTCTAGATGTCCAGTTTTTTTAGCATGTATAGAAATTCTACAAATTCTTACAAAAAAATATTGTTTTAAATCGAAGTTTTAGGGTTAATTAACTTTTAAATCATAAATGTTTCCTCAATAATTCAATTTTTACGACGTGGTAAAGTAGACATATCAGACTTCAATGTATATAAATTTCATCGCGATCAGAAAATTAATAGTGATTTTACGCCATTTTGAAATTTTAAACCATAAATTTGTTGTAAAAAACATATTTTTTCGGTAGTAGCAAAAATTGGTCAACGTACTAAAAATAATATCTGTTTCTCTTGAAGTTTTACTATATTTTGGATAGCTGATAAAATGTTTTTCAAAATGGCTTATTGAACATATATTAAAAATCAGAGCTGCCTAAAAAATTGTTGCGATTTTCGACTTCAACGACCCCCCAATTTACTTAAAACAGTTTGATTTAATCCAAAAAATTTCGAAAATTTATCACTTTGTTGACCAGTGTTAAACACGTAAAACGCGCGCATAATTCAAAGTCATCTGGTAGATCAAACGATTAATAAACGTAGTTTTTTAAGAATTTTCAATTTCGCTTATATTTTTCTATACAAATTTCAAATTTGTATATATTTAAAAAATTTTATCAATCCCGGGATTTCCGGAATTATTGCAATCCCTGGTCAAAATTACTAAAATTAAGGACAAAAATACAAAAAAAAAACATGCAAATACGAGATGTTGCAGTTAGTGGCCTATATTTAAGTTATATAACGTACAGCAAGCTTAAAATCTACATTGTAGCGTGAATGCTCAAAATACAAACCCACCTATAATACCCCCTATATTCTATAAAGAATCTTTTCACGGCAAAAAATTATATACCAGTTTTTTGTCCCTTTCGACAAAAATAGTGTTACCAAATGTTTTTTTTAAAGAAAGGGGAAATAGCTAAGGTTTTGTATCATAAAACCGTTTTTTCTATACAAATGTATGAGAGGGGGGAGGGATAGATTAACTTTGACCTCCTCTCATGTCGAAAGAAAACTTTAAAAACCGTTATATATTTTAGATTCGTGAGAAGCTGCTTTCTCTATATACTCAAGTAACCCTTCCCCAAAACTCACTCTCCACAAAAATCGCTCTTCTCTAAAGTCGGACATTTCTCAAAAAGTCCCAGAAGTCAAATTTATACTTATAAATCACTGCTTAAAAAAATCCAAGGAGGCGAGGTTTAAAAATTAAATGAAACAGGCAGGGTAAAAAATTAAGTGGTTTTTAAGGAGATATACATTCATAAACGTTATTGCTTACTCGTTGAAGAGTGTACCTTTCTATTACAAAAGCCAATCCTCTTTTCTTAAAATCTCTCCTTCCTGCCAATAGTTACGTTGAATCCATCTTTATGTTATCTCGCAAGAAATGTAAGGATGTGATTAGCATCATCGCCGGTCATAACGCCCCAAATGCGCATATGCACAAAATGGGACTGACCGATGTGGATGTTTGTAGATTTTGCTTAGAGGACGATGAGACGGCGACACACGTACTTTGCGAATGTCCCTCTTTTTATCGTGCAAGGCAGACTATTTTTGATAGCCCCTTCCTGCAGTTGGAAGGGCTGTCAGATATAAAAATTAACAAGGTGCTATAGCATTTATTGAAAAGACTGGCTGCCTAACAGGTTAATTAACACAAAGAGGGAGGGCACAATGGACAATAATGTCTGAGTGCCCGTTTTTACATAGTACTTGTGACCCTCTAAAAAAAATACATGCACGCTCTTTCTCCAATATATTCTACTTCCTCATTATTTTCTCCCAAAAAAAAAACAAAATCATAAGAAAATCGCTCATATCCCAAAGATTCACCAGCTAGCCCCAAGTTTAATTACCACTTTACCAAAAAGTCACTTCCTCTCTCACAAATATGGCATCTATCATCTCCCTACCCTAAAAGTCACTTCTTATCCCTCCTCATTCCTTTAAGAAGTCAACACGTCATGCTATCGTCTTCCAAAAGTTATTTCTTTGTTTCGATAAGTTACCACTTTTCACGTATTTTTTAAGTCCTGTTTCAGAAATAACCCCTAAAAAATCACCTACGCAGATTTGTTCGCTTAATCTTTTCAATATAAGCATTAAGCGAATAGAAAATAACTTCATTGCGAAGAAGTAACAATTTTTAATAAAATTTTCGAAGTCTGGGTATCTTTTGTGGAGTGGTCGGTTAGAAGCCGTAGTCGCAAAATTGATCCCCGTTATGAGGGGTGCCCGCAGAATCATTTCTCGTTCTGAAGTCGGTAAACTTCCCCATGGCTGTGGAGAAGATTCAAAGGGTTCACCGACAATTCTCCGAAAAGTAAATTCCCTGAAGCGACAATTTCCCGAAAATACAATTTCCCGAAAAGTAAATTCGAAAGGACAATTCAACGAATCGACGAAAAAATTGGCTCTGCTTGGGTTAGGAGGTTAGGAGATAACCGTCGTTTTGGCGAATGGTCATTTCGGGGAGTTGTCGTTTCGTAAAGTAAATTTTAACGAGCATATTTTTGGAGAATTGTCATTTGGGGTAATTTTCGTTCCGGATAACTGTCGTTTTGGGGAATGGTCATTTCTGGGAATTGTCGTTTCGGGGAATTTACTTTTTTTGGAATCGTACATTCGGGGAATTGTCGGTACACCGGTTCAAAGTTTTTATGTGAAATAAATATGAAGGAGGTCTTCCCTTTTTTTGTTTGGGGAGTTTGCGACGCTCGGCCTTCTTTTGGAGGGTGAGGGGTTTACAACAATATACCGGTGCGACATGCTGACAACATTCCACATTAAAAAACGGTTTGTCATGAAAAAACCTAGTAATCAGATTAAACAGAGATAATGGTTTAGCCCAAGACCCTCATCGGGTTGTAGTGGCAAATTATTATTATTATACAGAATGGAAGGGTTAGTAAATACAAATATTTTGTAGTGTAAACTTAATAAGGGGACACCCCTTTAAAAATAATAGGGGCTGAACGTTTGTATGAAAAATAATTATAGAAGTTGTGTGATTTTAAATGAAACGTCTTGAGCTTGACATGGGCTGCAATTATAGTTCTAAGGATTTTAAATGCATCGATTCTCCCTTCAGCCCTCAGTCTCCTGCAAAGTTCAAGGAGGGAAGTAATTGTACACTTTTGCAGGGGGTCTGGAAGGCGGCATAACCCCAATACGAAAATTAAAACAAAGCAGGAAGATCGGGCCGGCATCCTCATGATAAGGTAAAAATGTACAAAAACTGTATTTTAACAAGCTTGCCGTCAACTCCCTGAACAAAAAAAAATTGAAGTGGAGCCAAGAGGGGGAATTCCACATATTTTCCATTTTTTGTTCGTAAGAAAAGGACACCTAACTTAGTGGTGGGAGGGGGTTGAAGCGAGGTAAATTATTATAAGAAAATCTAAACAAATCGGTTCGACAGTCCCTTAGCAGACGTAGGCGATGCTAATGCTTATTGGCTTTAATTAAAATCAACATTTAATTAAACCTTTGAAGATAATGCGGATCTAATATTTATGTATAACGATCATTCAACAGATTTATTCAAATAAAAACTCTTCTATTTCATGATGCTTGTGGACTTTATTACTTTTTGTAGAGACATTATATGATCCAACACTCAAACCTCTCTCTCGACGAACATCAAATTAAACCTAACAATTGTGTAGAATTACAAAATCCATATCCAGATTAATTGTTGTTGTCTCTACAAAACTGGAATTACACACGAGAGTTCTAATTATATCTTCTTGTTACAATTATTGTTGTATTATTTTTATCAATCTGACATTAAAAATAAATGTCAAATTAATTATTTGCCAGCCAGCAGCGGTGTTGTTGTTGTTGGTGGGAGCGGACTATATCATATACAGAAGAACAAAAAAATCAATACAAAAAAAACATTTTGTTATGAATGAATATAATAACAAGGAGCAGCTACCTAAACACTATACATAAAATAGATAAAAAATCAATAAATATACAAATAATGTAATTGATTACAAAAAAAACAGTGAACAAATTTAAACAAAGAAGTTAAATTGTATTTTACGAGATTTTTTTTATAAATACGATTTTTTAATTGATCAAATGACGACCTCAAATCAAGAGATTCGCAAAATATGTAATATTTATTTAATGATAACAGAAAATCTAACTATATACTTGTTATAGTTAGATTTTCTGAATAAGATTGTTTAATTGATATTGATTTTTTTTGTTAATTCATTAGATCGTAATGATCCTGGAAGATTTTTCGGCGATGGAGTCACATTTAAGGCAAAACTTATCGGAATACTTGAGGTGGGCGAGGCTCGTGGTGATCGAATGTGTCAGGAAGCGTTACAGGTAATTATTTGTTTGGTTATTGATTTTTCTAGATTGTAACAAAAAATAACTTGGGATTTGTTTTTAGGATCTAAAAATGGCAATAAGAGCAGCCGGAGAGCATAAACAAAGGATTACTATACACGTAACCATTGATGGATTGAGATTGCGCGATGAAAAGACTAGTGATTCATTGTATCATCATCCCGTACATAAAATCTCATTTATTGCCCAAGATATGTCCGATTCGCGTGCATTTGGCTACATATTTGGATCACCGGACAGTGGTCATCGATTTTTTGGAATAAAAACAGACAAAGCAGCCAGTCAAGTTGTACTGGCAATGCGTGATCTCTTTCAAGTGGTTTTCGAACTAAAGAAAAAAGAAATTGAATTGGCTAGACAACACATCCAAAGTAAAACGATACACGAACATCAACCGGTAACATTGTCGGTAAAAAGTTCTACAAAAGACTCGTCTAGTCCACCGTATATAAATAAATTGTCGACTCATGAACCGACCAGCAGCAGCAAAGCAATGCATAAGGAGGTGAGTGATTTGAAATATTTTGTCTTAATAAATGAATAATTGTGTTTTTGTAGCTATCACCGGAGTCTGTGGCTGATCTTGTTGATTTAGAACAAGAATTAAGTTCAATACAACGTGGCATAACACAAATGGAACGAATTACTCCAAACGAACCGACTGCAACTGGAAATAAAAATGCTTCAGAAGAAGATCCATTCGGAGATTCGTTTACACATTTTCCGGTAATTTATTTTTCCATAAAAGAAATTTATTTCAATTAACGCCACGATTTTCAGACCTACAATCTACTACCACCGCCAGAATCGTCCAAGTCACGTCATTCTAAACCGTTAAAACCACCAGAAGAAACGAAGACAACCACTCAATCGACGACCACAACTTCGTCAAACACAACTTTGTCGGCAACATCAACTATAACAAAGTCGACCGTTTGTGAAGATTGGCTAACCGCTGCGACCAGCACAAATAGTGTTATACCATTTGTCGATGAATCCAAGTCAACGAAGGAGGATAATTTGGCGTCACTGAGCGATGGAAACGGCCACCAAAACAATGGACATCAATCGGACAATCAGAGTTCGTCAGTTTTGTATATGGATGCATTTACCGATTTAGATCCACTGGGAACGGGAAAAAGTAAACCTTACATTGATAAAAAATACTTTTTCCAAGATTTAAAAAATCCACCAAAAAAAGTATTAAAAGATTTGTCCGAAGGGGAAAGTGTTTTTTCGGCAAATTTTTCATCCCTCGGCTCTAGTCGGGTCGATGAAGACGCGAAAGGTCCATCGGAAGAAGAAATTCGAATGTTTGAATCGAGCAATGCGACGATTGAGATGACCGCAAAATTATCAACAAAAAATGAATTTAAAGGATGTGAATTTCCAAACAGTTTAAAATCTGATCAAATTTATCCATCAAACGCTAGTCAAAGTATATTTAAAATGGAACTTGGTGATAAACCGCCCGCGCAAATCCAACAAAAGACTGAAGACCCAACAATAATTGGCAATAATAAGGCTTTGCTGGTGACCGATAACGATCCATTTTCACCAAGAATGAAAAAATTCGATCCATTCGATGATGATTTCTCAAAAACGGCAATGGATCCGTTTGAATTTAGTTTCGCCACAAAATCACAACAAAAGTCCACTACAATTTTGCCCGACACGAAAATCGTCTCAGACGATCTGCCACCCATTCATATCGATAAGAAAATAACCGAATTTAACGGACCCTTACAAGTTAACTTGCCACCCGAGAGTTATTCGGCCTATATGAGTCAAAAATGCATAGAACGTCATCATTCCGATGCTAGTGATTCACAATCTTCGACGGCCCGAACGCGTCCCAGCGTTTTTAAACAAAATACTGTCGATGTGATCAATAGCATAAGTTCAAAGAAAATGAAACCGCATTTATTTTCGCAAAAATATTCGAAACGAGATTCGAACAGCATAAATATGCGTCGACTGCAGGAAAGTGATTCGTTAAGTGAAAACGAAACTGCTCCCGAGCCACCACCACGTCCCGATTCTCAGTCACACATTGAACCGCCACCATTGCCACCAAAGAAACAATTCTCAGACATTGTTATTCGACCGCGTGTTACGTCACCGTTAGCTCTGTCCCGAAACGATTCTGGTACACGGTACGATTATGTTGGCTCGACGACGGCAAAATCCAAGAATTCACATAGTTTGGACAGTACTTCACCTGCCTTACCGTTGCCATCTCGTAAAATTGGTAGAAGTGATTCTAACTTCCCAGGTCCCGGACGGCCGGCTAAAAAATCGGGCGCCAACAGTGGCAAAGATGAAGATGACTATTTACAGCCGATTTCATTGTCCAATGAATTGCCAATTCTGCTACCACCGCCCCAGGCAAAGAGTTCAACAAAAAATCGTGGACGCCGGCAACCAGAACCAACGGCCACTGCAACAAAACCGGAACAACGTAAAAAGGACCTAGAGATCTCGTTGCCAGACATAACACTTAGTCAATTATTAACTCTTGGCATCGATGAGCTGGCCAATAAACTGAATGTGCCGGCAAATAAATTAAGTACAATGAACATCGTTGAATTGACCCAATATTTGTCTGAATTTATTGAAAAATCTTCTGTCAAAAGTATTCCAATCGAGACACCGCCCACATCTGCTTCGCATAAATATCCTCAACATGAGGCGGCCATATTTAAGGTAAGCTTTGACGACGAATCAAACGACGCCACATTTATAGCCAAATTTGATGATAACTTTGGCGAGGAGGACAATAGTTTTGTTCCGAATTTCGATCAATTTAATGATATTAAACCGGAAGATGCGTCAAAGTCGGTTGATCGTTACGCAGTGTTCCGCGAAATTATGGAACAAGAACTGAAAAGTGAAGACGACGAAGAACCACCGAATGATTTAACATCAAGTTTTGGTAGCTGTGAAGAACCGAATTCGGACAATGATTCGATGGATGAGGCAGCGGCGACGACGGCTGCTCCTCCAATCGACCAGGTAGCCACATCAAATTTACCAAAAATCGACACCAAAATAACTCAAGTGATTTCACAAGCCAAAGATCGATATGCTGCTCTGCGTGATATTATTTTAGTAGAAGATTTGTTTGATAAAACGCAGCTGCCACAGTCGTCCAGTTTAATTTACGATGAGCAAAAACAAGAGGATGCAGATAGACGCGGTACAATAGACGGTGAAGCAGTGGGCGGAGATAGTGATAATCAAAAGGAAGACACACCAGAAGAGGAACTACAAAGTTCACCAGAAATTAACGTATCCATGGACATGTGTCAGGATGATAGTGGTGGCAGTACAAACTACTTGAAGCCATCGAGTGAACAGCAAACGTTAACCGTGACCGGTACCTCATCGAATAAAGACGATCTGGAAATAGACGAGTACATGAATCGAGCCATTTCAAACTTATCGCTCGATAGTCGTGATCATCTATCACCAATTTCGAAATCACCAATTGTCGGTTCAATGTTACAAAATGCTTCAACTTCACCGATCCGTCAGAACACTTTATCTGTTGACAGTGCAAAAACTACACTGCTTAACGATATGTCAACGTCTCCGATTCCCATACAACCGTCAACGTCTTCGTCTCAATTAAAATCGCCGATAATTCAACGATCACCCAAGTCACCAATAATTGATTTGTCACATCAGCTGTTGAATGTTTCCAGATCGCCAATACCACAAGGGGTTTCTAATCTTTTGGAAGCACATGTGGGCTCATTGACCGATGTTGTGGCCAGTTCATCGCCGGAAAATGATAAAATTGCTGGTAAGTATAGTTGGAAACTAGCGAGCTTTTATGCAATAGTTTTCTAATTTCCTGTGTAGAGAGGAGAATCCCTTTCTGTTTCCACACACCTCCTGTATGGTGGGGCCAAACCCGTATTTTCAATTTAACCAGGGAGGTGAAGGGGTAAATGAAAGTTTAGTATCATATGGAAGGTATTAGCTACAATTTCGAGTCTCCAAAACCCATATATTTAGATTATTTTTACCCAGAATTTGCTTTTATAATTTTTATAACAAAACATTCTGCAACCCTTAGAACAAAATTTGTAGCCCTTGTCAAGACCTTTCATTTGATATTACACAACCCCTATAAATGTTTATATTTCGATATTTTTAATACTAACGTTAAGCCTCTCCCATTTTAAAGGGGATGTGCCCCCTTAATTTTACACTATACAAATCATTAATCTAACAACCAATTATATTCTGTGTAGGTGTGGCTTTAAAATATTGCATAAAAACTTATAAACCCCTCCCTCCTCTTCGAAAGAGGATCGAGGGCCGCGCCGCAAACTCTAAAAATATACTATGGTCAGAGGAGAGCCTCTAACCCTCTACAAAGTTTTGAGTGGGGAAATTCTATACTTCAATAACAATATTTAATCGGGGCGCTTCCGTTTAGTGTCCATTGAACCTCCAGCTTTTTAAGTTTCGTTTTGCCTCCAAAAATTGGTCAACATTTTTGTTATCAGCCTAAACTTGGCATATTTTTAGACATTCTAGGTTTAATTACCGCGCCTTTTATTTCCTTTAGCGCATTACAATAATCTTGTAATCGATTTTTAACTAACTTCCTGACTAGCAATGCTATAGACATTTTGAAACTTTTAGAATAGCTCAGAGACAATGCATTCGCCTTTAATACTTTAAGTTATCATTAGACTGAATTCCTTTTCAGTAAATTGTGTATAAAAAGTTCTGAAAATATCCGTTTGTGTGGCGCTTCGATCGAATTAAATTTGGAAAAGATCTTTCTGTCGGGTTATGTTTTGTGATTTCATGTTTAAAATTTTTTTCTCAGAACAATCTCAACCCTTAACAGCTGAATCGTGGGCAGTATTTGAGACGCCGATAGAACAACAGCTGTCTGCAGTGAAAGAAATTGCGACAACAGCTCGTTCACCGAGAGGTTTGTCTAACGAAAATATTTATGAAACAATCTAATTAAATTATTTTCAGAAGCCAAAGATATAATTCCCGAATCACCATGTTCGTCAGACGATAAAAACGATTGGAAAACCCAGCAGGAGTATAATAAACGATGGCCGCGACAACACACCTCGTCTTCGTCGCGTGATCTTAGTCCATGGGACGATGATGGGCCGCCGGCAAGCGATTATCGTCGTCGTGGCTTGCAACAGCAGCAGCAGCCACCACAACAACCAGATCGGCATGGTTTCTATATGCGTCATGCAAGACGCATGAATTCCGGTGATGATGATTACGAGTATGAAGATGAAATGAATGCAGAAATGGTGAAACGTCATCGGGATCAACGTCGATCAACGAAACTTCATCAACACGGCGGCCGCAGTAGTCGTGGAGAAACGTTTGACGATGCCCAGAGTTGGTATCACCCGAGCAATCATCATAATTGGTCACCGGCAGAAGAGGATGAAAATGTAGGTGGTGGTCCGGTGGGTAACAGAAGTTTTGAGCGTAGCTCTTACGAACGTAGCACCTATGGTCCACCTTACGAAAAACGTGGCACTGAACCAACGTCTATGCCACCGTATGATCGAAAAGAATATAAAAATTATGATAAACGAAAATATTATCGTGACTATGCAAGACCAACATATAATTTTGACGGTGGCTATGATGGTGCTGGACCAGATGCTAAAGATCGTAGCAAGATCAGTTATTACGATGACTATGAACAACGTGTTAAGGGTCGCAAAGACTATGACGATATGTTTGAGCAGGGATTTAGTCGGGAAGCAGCGGGTAGAGGCTCTCATAAACTGGATTATTTTTACGATCGCGATAAACGTAGCTTTGATCGTGAAAGTATGGAATCGTACGAAAGCGCCGGGCGACGACGTCGCAGCTTTGGCAGTGGTGATATGTACGGCAGTTTAGACAGTCGAGAAGATTATCGCGAGCGTTACACTTCAACGGAAAAAATGCGATCTGCTCGAAAGCCTCAGAAACAGCGTTCACATGAAGATTACGAACAAGATTCTGATGGAGACATTGTAGTGCGGCGTGGTGCAGGAAGTGCTGGTCCTGGTGACAGCAAAAGCTTACAGCGCCCTTCACAGGGTTCGAGACCACGAAAAAGTAGCGGTTCATCTCCATGGGATGGTGAAGGTGAGTTTTTTGCGAGGGGAAATTAGTAGAAAAAAATTTGTCTTATGATTCTTTTGATTTCTGTAATTTCATAAATTTCTAATTTCCGTGATTTACGTGTTTTTCTGATTAATTTCTTTAATGATTTCTAAATATCGTGATTTCTGATTTCCGTAATTATTTCAGTGATCTCCGAAATGATTTCCGTGATTTCCGAAATGATTTTCGTGATTTCAATTCGAAATGGTTTCCGTAATTTTCAAAATCAATTTCGTGATTTCCCAAATGGTTTCCGAAAATTTTTCCGTGATTACCGAAATGATTTCCAAGTATTCTGAAATGGTTTTTGGGATTTCTGTAATTTCCGATATGATTTCAGTGATTTACGAAATTATTTCTTTAATTTTCAAAATCGATTTCTTAATTTCTGAAATTATTTTCGTGATAACTATGATTTCCGAGAGGACTTCCGAAATTATTTCCGTGATTACCGAAATTATTTCTCAGAATTCGGAAATGGTTTTTGTGATTTCCGTTATTTCCAAAATTATTTTCCAAAATGATGGCAGTGTTTTCCAAAAATTATTCCGTCATTTTCAAAATCAATTTCGTGATTTCTGAAATTATTTCCAAGTGATAACCAGAGTTTCCACTATTATTTTGGTGATTTCCAAAATTATTTCCGTGATTTTCAAGAATTCTGAAATTGGTTCTGTAATTTCTATGATTTTCGAAAATATTTACAAGATTTCCGAAATAATTTCGGTGATTTCCGAAAGGGTTTCTGATTTCCAAAACGATTATCCGAAAATATTTGCGTGATTTATGATTCCCGATAAATTTCGGTAGTTTCCGAAATGATTTCCAAGAATTCTAAAATAATTTTTGTGATTTGTGAAATAATTTCTGTGATTTCCGAATAAAATTTAATCCCAAATAATTTCTGTAATTTCAGAAATAATTTCTTTAATTTCTTTGACTTTCGGAATGATTTCTGTAATTTCCAAAATGATTTCTGTGATGGCCAAAATGATTTTTGTGATTTCCGAAATGATTTCGGTGATTTCCGAAAGGAGTTCCGAAATTATTTCCGGGCTTACCGAAAATATTTCCAATAATTCTGAAATCAAATGGTTTCTCTGAATTCCAAAATGATATCAGAAATGATTTCGGTGATTTCCAAAAATATTTCCCAGAATTCTGAAATGTTTCTGTGATTTCCACGATTCTTAAATGTTCCAAAAGGGTTTCTGATTACGTAAACGATTCGGAAAATATTTTCGAAATGATTTCT
>JANSTW010042449.1:0-14185 GCA_027564275.1 Diadocidia ferruginosa
GACTAACTCTATTTATAGCAACTCTATTCAACACCACACTTTTGAGATTTTCGATTCATCTATATATGCTTATATTTTTACCAGAATTGTAGAAGCAAATTATAAGTAGTTTTGTTAATTTTTAGCAGAATAGTGCTAAGTGTCATCACTCATCATCTATATTTCAATAGTTGTACTAAATATTAAATTTAAGACATTATATTTCCAAGGGTATATCAATTATATTAGAAAATAAAGCTGATATAGGCACTGATGACATATTGTAGAAACCTGAAATTAGTTTTACTTTTGCTTCTACTTCAAGCAAGTAATATTTTACTCGGGAACCTTAAATATATTTACAGAACTTCGAAGAATGAAATATTTTTAAAATAAATTAAAATAACAATTGAGTAAATTTACTCATACCGACAAGAGTAGCACTATTTCTATCTTAATATTACCTCCACTAATGACCGTTTAGCCCAAGATGAGTAGATATAATAAATATGCGCATAAATTTAGCGGTTCTATATAATATACAAAAAATATTTTTGTGTTTTTGTGTAGTGACGTAGTTGGTCGAGATTTGTGTTTCAATATTTACATAATTATTTATTATTTAGTTGTCTTCTGTGTGAAAATCCACATCAAAATAAAAACAAAGAAAATTAGCAAAAAATTAAGTTTTATATAAGTTTTTTATGAATATCCTATCTGTTTTTATTCGTACCGGTGACGTCATGCCGTATTATTTCAGATATATTATGTAGATTTTTCATATTATTTATATTTAGATTGTATATGTATATTATGCGCACACCTATTGTATCTACTTACCTTGGATTAAGTCTAGAAATGGTGAATCTTTTTTGAAGGCTCAGGCGAAAGCTAATAATATTGCAAAGGTATTCACTTTTGGCTGACCAATTAGTCTGTTCCTAAAATTTAAAATCGTTTTTTTTTTCTGAAAAATCATATTAGGTCTTAACAATTTTAGTAGTTATTTTGAAAATACATTAAATTTCCGAGAAATATATAATACATGAAGCAGAAAAATTTACGAGCAATACAATATGGTGTCCAACATTCTACATTTTTAAGATTTCTATATGAAATGAGTAAGGATTTAAAGTTCAGATTATGCTCAACTCAAATATATATCGCGATGTGAGAACCATACATAACTGAATAGGAATTACGTATCAGATAAAACTGTATGGTTCTCATGTCGCGATATGTAGATGTGCAATAGTAGCGTTGCAATCGCCAATGACCATGGCATTTGTCCATTTTATCGCCAGATGAACCATGTAAAAAACCCACAAAGCATGCAGAGATATTTGTACAAATAAAATTGAGCAAATTATGAATTAAGGCCCTGTTCTACTGTATCAAATTTGTATGTAAAAGCCAACACTTACATCTGGTAAGAAAATGACCAAAACAATGCTCCATACACTCTGAAAAAATCATGATTTTTCCAAACACCGAAAAATTATTTTAAGGTTGTAGACGATGGAGGGCGCAGTACAGAAAATTTACTATAGAGCTATTAACGTTATCTTACGCCTTTATATTATACACTATACGGTGGAGTGAAAATGAATATTTTTTTTATATTTCAAAAAGCCTTGGATAAAAATATGATAAACAGAAAAATTAATAAACATTAAAAGTTAATACTCAATTTTTTTAAAGAAATTAAATTACATATTGTGGTATATCGATACACTAACTTCAATAACCGCTATCCTACTGGTTACTTTACAAGAAAAACAAAAAAGGTTCTCGCTATATTACACCAAATGATGATTTTGTATCAAAATACGATTTTCACTAAAATGGGGGTAACGGTTATTGAAGTTAGTGTATGATATTTTAATTAAAATTACAATTTGTTCTTTCCCTTTTTTATCATTTAGAAATCAAATATTTTGCATTTGTCTTTTATATAGTTAGGGGTTTTTGTCAACATTCAATATGCTTTTTCTTTCAAAACATATTCTAATGTTTCGAAATTTATTTATTTATTATTATTTGTGTTTTTTTTTCTTTAAAAATTCTAACAAATAAAAATATTTTTTTTTATTAATATAAAATTAACAAAAATTTGTTAAATTAAAATTAAAAATATTTAGCCCGTTTCTGGGACAGTAAGGTTTGTATTTTTTATATAAATTTATATTTTTTGGTCAAGCTGTATAGACAAATCTTTTATATATTATTTATTATACATTAATTAATTAATTAAGACATTTTTAAATTCGAAAAATATTCATTTTCATTCCATCATATTGCACACACCCCTCCGTCATCCTATTCTGTATTATTCAAAAGCGCTGAAATTTAAGAGAATTTGAACTAAAAGAGAAAATCATTTAAAAAATAGTGTCGATAGAGAACACCAGAGGACACTAGTCTAGAACCAATTATGAACGCCATCTTGCGGATTATTTTTGACATTAAACCTCCTAAAAATGCTAAAATAGTAAAAATATATAAAATGAAGTGTGTTTTGTAGGAAAAAAATATTTTTACAACGATACGATTTGTTCTTTTTTTCATCCCCATTTTTTATATTTTTGTTTATCTTATTTTTTAAATTTTTTTTTTAAATAATTTTTCATTTCCTTTTTTTATTCGTACGTTGTAAAAATATTTTTCGTTCCATACTTATATAATTTTGATGCAATTTTGCTATGAACAAAAATAAAACACGTTTTTTGTAAGCTGTGGAATAAAATTATTATTTTTTTGTTTTGTTTTTTAGGGGGCATAGATATTTTTTCCTGTTTTTTTTAGAAGTACCTAATTTTTTCTTCTATTTGGATTTTTTTCATTATTTATTTTTTTCGTGTATAATTTTAAATCGTTATAAAAGGTAAAACCATATTCGTTTTTTGTGTATAATTTGTTATAATTTTTTGTGTGTCTAACTAAATGCTATTTTTTTATTTTTCCGTTACTCTACGCAATTTAACCACTTAATTCTGTTGCTTTTTTTTACCGTAATCCTAACTACAATCTGACATATTGTTACAAAAGAAGGGTTGTTTTTCCATTTTTTTTGGGTTAAATATTAAATATTAAAAAATTGCACTAAATATTTTTTTAAGAAATAAGTTTTTTTTAGTTTTTTTTACGAATTGAGTGCAATTATTGTAATCCTACCTAATACGTTATAATTTAACCTACTTTGAAAAGTTCGTTTTGAATTGTGGAATATTTTACTGTTGATAAATGAATTAGTTGAGAAATGTTGGATAGCGCGAACACTATAGCGATAGTAAGCGACGTGACGAGAAGAGTCAGTTTTTTTAACATGTCTTCTCGTCGCGTCGCTTGCTATCGCTCTAGTGTGCACTATGCTTAAGAAAAAAACATTTCAAGACGGAATAATTCACCTCATCATTTAACTAATTCTTTAATCATCAGAAAATATTTTACAATTAAAAATTTTTTTTTGCAACAAATGAAGTCGATTAAGTTGACATTTTGTTTTTCTAAAATTAAATATTTGAATGGTGTTCAAAGAGTAAATCACTTATATGAGGATAGTTAGAGGATATAGAAAAGCAGGTTGAAGGGGATTAGGCAAATATACATTCAGTTTTTAACTTTCACGACAGCAAAATGTTAGAAGTTGGTATGTTACGATGAAAAGCGAAGAATTTTTTATCAACGACAAAATCCATAGACATTTTAGTCTTCAGACAAAAATCGAAGAAACTTAAATCTTGCAATAAGAAAATAATCTTATCTTGCGACAAAAATCTTTAAAAAATTTACGCGACAAAAATCAAAGACGTTTTTATTTTACGACGAAAACTCAAAGAATTTTGTAATCTTTTTAGAATTACAGAAATATGACAAGAAATCAAAGGATTTGTTGATATGTTTTTTAAGACCAATTTTCGACCAATTTTTGTATTATTTAGTAAGGAAACATTTGTTTATTTTTCGATATACGTTTCGGTAATATGTATTGACATCATCAGTATCCACAATCTACAATTTAGAAAAATTTGAAAATTGTAGATTATGGATACTGATATGATGTTAATAAACTTTACCGAAACGATACCTTACTAAAAATAATAAAACAAAAATTGGTCGAGAGCCTGTCTTAAAACTAGAAAAATATTATCTTGCGACAAAAATCTTAAAAAGGTCTACGACGAAAACTCGAAGAATTTTGTTATCTTAAAATTGTAGACATTTTTGTCTCACGAGGTAAATTCGAAGAAAAAATTTAACTTGTGATAAAAACATTGGAAGTTTATCTGACGACTTAAAATCACAGAAATTTATCTAACAACAAAAAATTAATTTTTTAACAACAAAATCTCGAAAATTGGTTTAGATAGGAAATCTTAAATATTACGACCAAATGTTGCGAAAAAATACCTCAAGACATTTTTTTATGACAAAAATCTTTAAATCTTTTTCCACATTTCAACTTACGGTAAACTGTTTTTGAAAATTTAATTCCCGATAAATCGTATAAACATAAAGTTGTAGACTGTGCGATGTATATAGCAATGTTAGTAGACATAAAAACGATTGATATTTCGTGACCTTAGAACCATACAGTTCTAACTACAAAGAAATTACATTGCAATTATAACTTTGTGGTTCTCAGATCGCCATTTTCAGCCGCATTTATTTAGAAAATCTGGAAAATGTATCGGGTAATTTGGTCGTCTTTGTAGCGACTATTTTCCAATAAATATGCACTAAATATGGAGAGTATAGACCACTGAGTGTATGTTTAACTCTTAGCTTATAAAATTTAGATACTACTGTTAGTAGAAGTTCTCAGCTATTTTGAAGACTGTGACCGAAATAGTATCTAATTTTTGAAGGATCCAGGGCGAACCATAATATATAAACAGTGAGTGGTCTATATGTGCATTAGGGCGGAGCGAAACTTGCTTTTTTCGAATTTTATCTGGCCTGCCCCCGGAATAGTTGCCTTTTCTTACAATACTAATCCACACAAAAAAAAATGTGTCCCTTCTGATAATACCTTCAGCCTCCTTTTTTATCTTCAAAATATGAAAAAGGACTAAAAATGGTAAATTTGGTATGCAGTTCTTAGGTGGTTTAATTTTTTTTTTAAATACAACTATTTGTATACAAAACGAGAGGGTAATACGAAATAAAACCTAGCCAAAAATCCCACATACTTCTAACTCCGCACGCTCCCATATAAAAAAAAACAAATATCCTTTTTTGCAAGCACATTTGCACATCTTGTAGTGGATTATGGGTTGTGTTTTCAAATAAAAAAGGGCGAAGAACTGCAAACAAAAATTACCATTTTTTAGTACATTTTTCTAATTTTGGAGATAAAAAAGAAAGCTGAAGATATCATCAGATGGATCCGGTTTATTGTTTTTAGAAAAAGCAACTATTCCGGGCGCAGGCCAAATGAAATTCGGAAAAAACAAGTTACGTTTCGTTCTAATGTGCATAATTATTAGTTAGTTGACATGTTATTCGATAAAACTACATGGAAAAGACATTATTTCATTGAGGAGTTAAGGAATTTCAAAGATATATCAGGAAGTTAGTCGAAAAGTTTCAAAATTATTGGACATTTCTACGAAGGAGGATAACTGTAACAGGTTAGTAGAACTCTAAAACAATTATTGGATAATTTGTGGAGGAAATAAAATATTATAAAAATTCAAAAACAATAGGGGAAAAATGGCTCTACCCCCAGATAGTTTAGTAAATAAAATTGGAGACATTATTAATATTATAGTTTCATAAGTAGATTTACTCACGTGTATTTTACAAATATTTTTTCATTTAATTTTTTTTTTGTCAAAACATCGATTTCTTATTTGCTTATTATTAATAATAATTAATATTTGTTATTCTATTTGTTATTATTTCAATAAAAATAATAAATGTACTTATAATTTCATAAATGACTAAATACGTTTAAAAAGAATCGTCTGTTTTTTATGTACACTACTAGTTGTGCATCCCAATTTTACAATAGGATGACAAAATATTCTGTTTTTTACAATTTTTACAATTCGTCTGTACTTTTTTTTAAATAAATTAACGAAAATAAAACTGATATTTTCCCGGCAACGTTGAGACAACCAACAACATTGTCTTTTTTTTCCTCATTTATGAGGATATTTCAAAATCCTAACTTTAACTTTCCTAATAATTCATAAAAAATAAGAATAGAAATAATAAAAGTAATATTGATTGATGGGTGTAATTTTCCAAAAAAGAAAATTACATTTTTTTAAACGAAAATCGATATGAAGGACGTGTTAACAAAATTAATGAACAAACAATTTCATAACATTGTTAATTTTCAAATTACAAATCGGACATCTTTTCTGTTCGTGCCACACCTTTACGGCACAACGATAACAAGAGCAGACGTGTAGGATTCGCTTATGAACGAAAACGCCATTTTTCGGTTGTGTTAAACACATAATGCAAGAACCGTAACGATCAACATCAGTTGCATCATCGCTTAGAACGTGACTTTTACTAAAATTGTCAATAGTTTTGGATTTTTTCAGTGGAGCTATGGGAGAACAAACGGTTGAAGGTTCATCAGATTTGGTGCTGTGGCGACGTTTTCTAGGCGATGCTCTTACTCCATTAAATGGAATCGCACTTGAACTACCACCGGCTTCGCCTAACCGAGGAACTGATTTTAAATCTGGCGTACTATCTAAACTTGACAATTTCCTTGCTAAATCTGAATCCAACTCTGAACTGTACGTCTCCTGACTGTCCGTTGGGCAGACAAATAATTTAGTTTCTGCATCGGGCGTCAGCTCTTGACTTGAACAAGAACTTATACCCGAATCTTTACTCATCAATTTCGAATGTAACATTTTCGTAACATTCAGGTTATCTGATGAATCGATTGTCGGTAAAGTAGGACTCGAAGAGCAACTTGAATTGTTGCCTAATTTTGCATCAGACTTTTTATCAGACGCTAAGGGTTTTGACATTCTATTTATAGACTGAGAGTTTTCTCGAGAAGCCGCAACAGGACTACCACCTAAGTGGCCGTGATTTTGGCCGCTACTATCATTATCGTCCGACGCAACACTGTCACTTTCGCCAAGGCTATTCGTATTTTCTAAATTAGTTGAATTCGTCGTCGTACTACTACTGTTTTTCGAGTCTAATTGGCTATTACTAGTATTTGTTAAAATTTTATTACCATTGCTGTTACGTTGACGAAATGAACTTTTCGGTTGATTCACATGATTATTCTTCAAATTTTTCCTCCGTTTTGGCCGTGGGGGAAAATGACTTCGCCGTACCTAAAATAGAATGCAAATTAACATTATTTTACAAATTAATGATAATAAAAAATTAAAAAGACAACTTTTAGTCTGGGTTAATAAGTGAATTAAAAAAAATCGGTCGTAGCAAAACCCAGCAAAATCCAAGTTTTTTAACTTCTATTAACTAACTCATATTTTGCAAAAAAGTTAGATGGATCTATCGTCTCTACTTTTAAATAAACACCATAAGCAATTCCGGAGTATAGGACCACTAAAAACATCCCTCACCAAAATTTGTCCAAATTCCACCACATATTGTCAAAAGTAAAAATGGAAATATTTTAGGATCACGCTAATTCTTAAGTGGCCCATCCTAGCGCGTAAAAATCTAATGACATTTATCAAAATCGCAAGGGTTGAGACATATTCATCCACTGATGGTAGTACAATATGCAAAATTTTTGGGCATCCTTATTCTGAATTGGACTATCCTAATGGCATATTTTTTTTATTTCATCAAAATTGGAAGTTAACGAGACAGATTCTAGTTTATTTTTTTTGTTTAGAAAATTTGTGGACAGACGGACGGAAAGACACTTTTTTCAGAATCAGGGCATCATATAACATAACAACCAAAGACATAACGCCTAACCGCTTTAACAAGCTTTTTTTCTGATTCTAAAAACAACATAGCAGCCAAAATATAAAACCACCGCTTTTTTTAACATTTTTAGAAGCGAAATTTTATCGTAGTTTATCGGTTTAAGCTTGTTAAAGCCTTTGTGCGTTATGTCTTTGGGTGATAAGTCCTGTCACCATTTTATTGACCAAAATTAAGGATTGTTCTAAGTACATATATTATTATCCATATACATATAACATTGATTTTTCTGTATGAATCTACGAGCAAGTATGTTATGTTATGTTACTTGCTCGTAGGTATGAATAGTAAAAGCAAAAATAAAATCAATAATAATAATAACCGTCGTACGAAAGTCATAAAAAATCATTTGGAAATCATATGAAAGTCATACGGCAGTTCTTTTAAAAAAAGTCTACAAAAAGTCTACAAATGCCCCTAAAAACTACATTAATGTATTGGAGATGGATCACTGAAAGTCATTTTAAATTTATTTAGAAATCATATATGTCATATTTCAGTCATTTGGATGTAATAAGTCATGAATTCCATGGGGGTTGCCATGTATAAGTCGTTTTGATGAGCTTATAAATTTATATTAAAGTTTAGAAATCATATGAAAGGCCATGCATGTAATGCAAATTATGGATACAATATGGTATTCATGGAAGTCATTTAGATGACCTTAAGAGGTCACATTAAAATAATGAAGACCACATGAAGTCATTTATATGTATGAAAGTTATTATAGAGTCATAGAAGTCATATCTAAGGTCATTGGGGATAAAGTCATAGCAGTCAAATGATAGTCATGGAAGACATTTAGACCATAAAGGTAACATTAAAAAAAATAATGTATTTTTTAAATGTTATTTAAAAGAAAAATCACATTAAAGATGCTATGCAAGTCATGGATGTCATATGGTAATGATGGAAGTCACATTAAAGTCCGAAGATCATAGGGAAAGCATTTTAAATTTATGAAAAATATTGAGAAGTCATAAAAGTAATATTTAAGTAACTGATTAGGAACGCATGAAAATGTCATATAAAATATTTTTTAATTTTTAATTCGTGCAGTTATTTAAAAGTCATACGAAAGAACATTGGATGTAATTAAACTTATGTAATTCATGTAACTCTTTTTACAGTCATAAGGAACTCATTTGGAAGTCATAGAATTAATTTAAAAGTAACTCTATTAAGTTTTGGATGTCGTAAGTCTTATCAGAGGGTCATATAAGTATATATGGAAATAAAACAAACCATCGAATTATTGACCTAAACTTTCGATGAACGAACAATTTCAAGAAATAGTAGTACCCACGTGATTATTTCCACAAAAAATAACTTATTTTATACACTGCCTTGGGTTGTCCGTTAACCGATTCGTAGGCTCTCGTGAGTGAATATCGACTGCCGTATTTAATTTATTAAGCTCCCTACGCATCGGCTACCAAAGACAGACAATAAAAACACCCAATCGAGAGAGGGATTTCCTTTAAGTGCGTTAACTATATATCATTTTTATATAGAGATGTTTAATATTAGTCATAAATATTCTAAATTGCTCGAAAAAAATAGATTCAGCCGAAAAAAATGCTTATATTTTAAGTAAAAGTTAACTTGAGAAAATAATAAATTTTTTTTTTTTTTTAAAACTCGCGTAAGAGTAGAATCTGGGGAAAGATTGGATGGTTGGTTAGAGTGGGCTGAAGTATAGAGCTAGGCTTCAATGAGCATAGTCTGCCGTTTAAATTACTAGTTAAAAGTTATTCCATGATTAGATTGCCGAAATGATTTCTGTGATTTCCATAATTTCCGAAATACTTTGTCCCATGATTTCCGTAAGTGGTTTTATCTTCGTGTAGAATGTATTGGAAACTTATAGAATAATTTATCTTTTACTTTACATTACATTCTATGAAACACTTAGTTATCAAGATACTTAAAAAAAATCTTAAAAAAAAGTGTAAATAATAAAATATACAATAAACCAAAGATTGATCTCTGTGGTACTCCTGCTTTTTTGATATGATATAAAATTGAATACGTTAAAAATGGTAAATTTCTGGAATTAAAAATTGCATTATTTTTGACATAATGCAATAATAATAAATTTTCAGAGATATTACAATATAATTTAAAAATATTATCGCATACAAAGTCAATCTCATATTATAAATTTTGATTTAATAAGTCGCGTGAACAACAATATTTTCTGTATAAATTATAAAGACCCATCTCGAACACAGGTAGTAAATAAACAAATAAAAATAAATATTCAATCAACTTTTACAATACAAAAAATATAAGAAGCAAAAAAAACATCGTAAAATATTTTAAATAAATTAACACCTATAGTGTGGTGTTCATATAAATTTGCCAACCTTTTTTTTACTAAATTTATGGGATTTTCATTTAAAACAAAAGATGATAATTATCTAATTAAGTTTTAGCCAGCAAAAAAAAATAAGACAATAGAGAATCGTATTGATTTTCATTCTTTTTAATCAATTTCTTAATTTTAACATAATCTTATATAAGAGTTAATAAATTTTATGTTACAATCTTAAATATTTATGGACATTTTTGAACAATGGATGAACCATACTAAAACAAGGATAGAGGTTGATGCCATTTTAATTTGAAAATTGAATAGCGAAAAACTTAAAAAATGGGGTCTATTGTTCTGTCAATATTTTAGGAACTCAATTAATTTAATAAAGGTAACAATCGCATCGAATTGTCATTAGAGAAACGTACTGATGACGTTTTTATTAATAATTTTTTCAATGAAAATAGAAAAAAAGCTCCCTAAAAAATTGGTTGTTCCATAATCTAACAATATTTAGTTACACAATGAGAGTGGCGACATCTTTGGGAAGCTAAATTAAACCTTACATTTTGTATAGAAAATTCAAAGCTTAATTTAGCTTCCCAAAGATTTCGCCACCTCATTGTGTGACTATAATATTTTTAGATTATGGTTGACACTCACGATCGAAAAAAGCTAATATTTTATAAACAATAAATAAGTTTTCGTGCAATTTAAGAGGTTATAAGCTTATTAAATATTTGATTCATATGACGAAGAAAAAACATGGATTAAAACTATACTCTCAAGTCCTAAATTTCTTAAAAATAAAAATTTTCTAAGTTAGAATAGTCTTCTTTCGGCGATATTTCTACATATAATAATAAATTACATCATCATATTATTATTATCCCTGTTGGCAGTCTAAAGCAGTCTAAAATCCCATGTACATATATACCTAATTCTCGACACTCGTATATTTACAATATTTTTATTTATTTTGTCCTCAGCTTTCCACCACCCCTTCAAATGGGCTTAGTTTTTTTCCACCATGGAAAATGTGAAAAGATTATAAACTTGTAAAACATTTTATTTTTCTTTTCAGTTATGTGTTGTTTTTTATATGTTTATCTGTATACAGAAAATGAGAAATGTTTTTCCTTTTTTCATTTGTGTATATAAGGCTAACTATATTTTATATATTCATTATATAACTATATATATGGATGGATATGGATATATATGGCTGAGAAATCTACTTTGCTCTATTTATCTCGTATTGTTTGTATTTATTTTAAAAATGATATCGTTCTAAAGAATTCCTGAATAATGTTACACTGAAAAAAAAAACAATTTCTTCGGTTTTGTTGATCCTTTTTTATTACGGTATACGGATAAAATTATATGAATTGTAAATATAAATAAATTTATTTATTTTGAGTCTTTTCCAAAACTAAATCTAAATATTCAAACATCAACAAATAAAATCTAAAAATAGATTTATGGGTTTCAGATAAAATATAGGATATTTACGTATATAGTCTAAAATTTTATTTATTTAGGTTTTTAATTTTAACCAGGGACGGAAACCAATTTGAAAAATAAGTTGATTTGGTTTTTGGTTGTTCCGATAAATCATTTTTGGTTTTAAAAGATTTGGAATTTTGGTTATGGTTTTGGTTTTGGTTTTACAAGTTTTCAAATTTTGGTTTTGGTTTTGGTATTTGGTTTTATATTTTTGAAATATTTGTTGACAAAAAAGATCGAAAGACGCGTTACTAGAGCCATTTTTTTATCGTTTTCACCAAAAAGCAGCTTTAAATTTAATTTGAGGATGCGAGATTTAACTTTTTATATTTAGATCTTTTAGTTTAAAATACAATTTAAATCAAACCCAAATGTTGGTTTTGGTTTTAGTTTTATAATATTTATAAATTTGGTTTTGGTTATGGTTTTATATATTTTTTCTGGTTTTGGTTTTGGTTTTGTAAAAACCGGTTTCCGTCCCTGATTTTAACAGAAATTTTTGAATTTTAATTCCCTTTTTTTACTATCAAACTTTCAGTGTACCGCAGAGTAATGTAAATGTCACGTAGTATAATATACGAAAACCTTGTTATAATTTTTATGATTTTTTATTTTTAACATTATAAAATTATTTCGACAAAAAAAAAACAACGTTATATAATAACAAAAATTTTCAAAGACGACATTTTTATGGCAAATTAAACTTAGAATATTTTATGGATTTTTTTGGTATATTTTTGGGCGTACATTTTTATATAGAAATTTATTATTAATAGTTGTTCATATAATTTCTAATGTGTGTTGACTATATAGTATGTAATATGTTTCATTTATTATATTGAAGTTATATAAAATCATATCCATAAAAGTCTATGTAGTCTTATGTTAGAATTTATTAAATTGAAAAATCGCATGTCAATAGATAAGTTTTTTTCCTTGTATGTTTCTCAAAAAATATATGTGGTTTCGTTTTCACATATGAACGATCTTTCAAAGAGATAAAATCAAACAAAATGTAATATATATACATTGAATTAAATTAACCTCTTTAACTTGCCTATATATATCTCTAGAAATAAATTGATCTTTTTTTAATCAAATTAAATATTATAGTCAAAATTAAATGGTGTGCAATTTTTTTGACATTGACATTGAAGAAGGAATGATATAAATACTTAAAAAAAAAACTTTAAATGATCAGTATAAACGCGGTGACAGTGACATTGCGTTTGTGATTAATACATTTTTTTCTTTTGATCAATTAAAATTGAATTAATTATATTAATAGGCGCATGCAGTAATTATGTCATTATATACTTTTAGTTATTATTAAAAAATATGATGATTATATAGTTAGTGTTATTGTTGCGATTTTTTTATTAGTTTATTTAGTAGGTCATCGCATATCGTTCTATCTCTTTATATATATGATCAATATGAAGATCAAACATTTTCATTAATTAACTTTTTTCTTGGTTTAATATTTAATGCAATTCATAGTAGAATATTGCTAAGACAGATTTTACTTTTCTTTATATTCATTAAGTATAGAATAAAGAGATGTATTGCGGAATCACCATGCAATTTTCAAAATTGTAAATAATTATAAATAATTGTTGTTTTTTACTTCTTTTTATTTCGAATCCGAATAATGCAGACAATTTTTTTTGTCTGAACGTCCGCCCATATCTGTACGATCGGGATCGTCTGTGTGTTCATTAATAGTCAATTAATAGATTTGACTAAAAAAATAAAATTTTTAATCGTATGGAATAATATATGAAAAAACTGCAAAAACCCACTACTGTAACATACAAAATTAATTCTTATACATGATGATAAATTATATTTTTTTCCTCAAATCTATTAGTTGACTTAACACCATAATCGTTTTTAAAGTAAAATAGAATTAGTTAGTTATGTTGATACTTATTAAAAAAAACCAAAAGTATAATTTCTACAGTACATTTTTATTGAAATTTCCATACAAAACTAAAACTGCCTGCGCCGCACAGTGTCCGATTTTGTAAAAAAAGTGGCCAAAAGTCTATATCTTTCTTGATCCTAAACGAATTGAATTGAAATTTTGGATATAGACTAATAAATAAATAAAATTTATTTTTTCGAAAAAAGAGACAGTGGCGTATTAGGTAGCTGGGGCCCGCAAATTAGGCTCAAAGTTAACATTTAAGTATTATTGCTATCATTTTAATACGAGTTCATTGAAAATAATCCAAAATATATTTTTTTTATTGTTTTACACAGAAAGAACATTTTTTAAAGTGTTTGAATGTAATATTCAGGGTTGTATTAGGAAGGAGCCCGATAAATTTCTGCAAATTTAAAATGTATGTAAATACAAATTTTTTTAAATAAAACTTCTCTAAAATTGTATAATTTGTATATTTATAAGAACACTGTATACAAAAAAAAAATATT
>JANSTW010042460.1:0-24656 GCA_027564275.1 Diadocidia ferruginosa
TTAATTTTTATATATTTAATATAATAATTATATTTATAAGTTAAGAATTGAGTATATATAATATTATAAGTATTGATAGAAGAATTTCCTTGTCTAACCGCAATATTTTTGTTTTTAAATGCGAGCGAATTCAAAATAATTTGATTTAGATTTAGTCATAATAATGTAATGTATAATATACTATAATTATTATATTTATATTTTGCAAATAAAATTTACATATTATTCATAAAAAATCACTATTTTTGGTAATAACAACAATTTTTTATGATGAATTAAAAAAGGTTTAAGTCAGTTGCGTACAGCTGTGTAAGGACAAGCTGCTGGGTATTGCATCTGCTCCTAAAAAAATAAAAATAAATTAGAAGAAAATTATTAACGTCAATATTCTAAGAAGTTGATTGCAATGTTTCGTTTAAACTTATTTACGTGCAAGCAGCTTTAAAAATTAAAAATAAAACCGTATAGCCTTCCTTCTGACTTGCCTTTTACTTTTAGATTTTATCATCAAAATAATTCTCATATACAATAACATTCATATGGTTTCTTGTAAACCAGCAGGAAACCACGTAGATTATCCGAGGAGCAGCATGAAGCTTGCTAATTAGGCTTACTCAACGAACCTTTTATTTCATGTGCTTTTTAGAAATATTTGGTACCATTTTTTCAAGTTTGAATTGATTGATTATGCTTTTTTTTTCTTAAGAACAAATCTATTGACCAATTTATGGGCAATACAAATCAGTATATTATATGTTAAAAGTTTCATATATCTTTTAAATGTTGTCTAAAAGATTGCATTTGAGGTCTCACTTTAATTTTTTACTAAAAAAACCATCTTCATTTCTGGAATAAGTACCTAAATATGGAAAGTTGAGGTTTGATCTCTCTTATTCGTGGCAAAAAAAAAACAAATAAGTATGTCTTTATCTTATAAAAATTAAATTATTAATCGCAAATCTAGTGGTTTTTAACCAAAATACATCGAGTGCTGCTTCATTCACTTTATAATAATCGCCACTGGGCTGTTTAAAATTTTTTGATTTTAGATTTTTTTCTTTTATACTTAAAATTAGATATAGTGTGTGATTGATACCTATTAAAAATCTAAAATTTATTGTATGACTAAAAAGATGACCCATATATAAATTTTTCAAAAAAAAAACAATATTTTGTTTATAAAAATATGACATTAAATTTATTGAATATAAATTGTGTCAAATTAAAGAGGCTAAAGAAACTGAATCTGATTTTTTTATTAGCGACAGAGACAAACACGATTATTACTATATATTATAAACTTCAGACATGTAGAGGCGTTTTCTTTTTGTAACAAAAAGGAGATTTTTTATAAAAAAGTTACATATTTTAGCTAAGCAATTTATTAATAAATTATATTTTTTTATAACATTTTTTTTACGAAATAAATAAAAAAACATTTTTTTGTGTGTAAATTGTATATCTATAATTTAATTATTAATTTAAATAGTATAAAGCATATATGATGTAAGAATATAATATATAGTTATATAGATTATTTATAAAAAAAATATTATTAAATAATAATAATTATATTATGTATATATAATGTAAATTTTGTATAATATTTTTGTCTTGATCTTATTAAATACATTAATTTCAGTTGTACCAAAAATTGTTAAATATTAAAATAAAAAATTGTTACAAAATAGCTAGACATATATTTGAAAAAGAAAACAACAATTTATCACAAAATTTGATTAAATTCGTTTTTATAAAGAATAGAAAAAAGTATATCATTTATGTTTATCTAAATGTTATATTACAATTAGTAAAAATTGTATGTTTTTTTAGTACTAAAGGACATAAAATTAATAAAAGTTTTGTTTAGCATATGTAAATAATTAAAATAAATTAGTTCTATTAGATGCAAATTTTAATAATAATGTAAAAAATACAAGAAACGCCTTTGCACCAACACATTTTGTCTTTGTTTGCACGTCTTTAGAATTTTAGATGCAAAAGTCTTATAAATATATTATTTCTAACAAATGTATATATTTTAATAATGATAAATAAAAATTAATATAATTAGTACTGTTGAATGTGCAGATAATAATATTTAAAAAAAATAATTATAATATAATTGTGGTTAATTCATAAATACGGCTTGACAATGAGTTATCAAGGATGATAACATAAATATTTCCTGTGATAGATCCGTTAAATGTGGAGGCGTTGCTATCAACGTTGGTGCAAAAACTGTTGCAATATTATGTTCAGTCATTTTATTAACCGTATGATGGGATGCAATTCTAAAAAATATATAAAATTATAATAAATAAAAGCAAACCACACACTACCGGTCAAAAATTTAAGTCCACTTGCTTTATTTTTGAATTCTACGAAATTAATTTCGTTCTCTGTAGCAAATCTGTTCTAACGTATTGTTAATTTTAAGATGCAACTAAACGAAATCATCTACAGACTAACGAAGTTAAGTGTGTAAAATTCATAATGAAGTTAGGGTTTTGACCGGTAGTGTAGAATTTCCATTAAATTTCATCTATACCTATTTAAATGTTCAATCATGTATTTGAGACAATTAAAATGGGCTGGCGGAAGTTGTTTTACAGCATCGCGCATTGCGATAACTTGTTCACCGGTTGATTTAAATCCTTTAAAATAATCATTAACATTATTTAGTTTAGTTTATTAAAGTTATATTTTACTTGTAGAATTAATAAATACTGGATAAGCTTGAAATGTGACAAGTGGAACAGGCAAAAGTCTCAGATATAGTTTCAATGTACCAGCCACAACATTTATATTTCCATATGCGCTTTCCGACATATCCGTTTTTTCGCCATCTCGATCTAAGGCCAATTTCAAAGCATCAATTTCATCGGCAAATCCAGAAACACGATAAATACCCTCCTGCGTCATACCGCGGGCCTCAACTTCTTCTACACAACGTTTTATAACAAATGGAATGCTACACTGATGGGCAGCTACCAGAGTGGTTAGATCAGCACCGAAAACACCACGTATCCTTTTCAGGTCTGGCACACATTTGGCAGGAACCAATTCAGAACATTTATTATGAGCTATGAAACCACAATCTTCACATTTAACACCTTGAGCTGTAAATCCCCATAAGAAATTGGCACAAAACTCACACCAATTTAGTCCTTTGAATGTGTGAATTTTGAAATTGTGCAATTTTTCGTATATTATCGGTAGAATTTCTAAATCCTCCTGTGAACTATTCGGAATTGTAGGTAAATTTTCGTTGTTGGCATTTATTGAGGTCGATGTTTGTGTAGTTTCCAATATATTTTCACAATTTTCTGATTTTAGCGATCTCCGTATGTCATTCGACAAAGCCCTTAGTTTTCGTCTGTTAAGTGTCATGTACGGACTTTGTTGATAGCAATTTTTGGTTTGTGACATCATTGATTGAATAATTGGGGCAGCATGAACAATCATATAGAAATTTACCAAACCATCTGCTACTAAGTCATGAATTGTTTCAAAACGCTTAAAATCTTCCTTCAGAAAGTGACCCCAATTCGGCTTATAGTAAATTTTATAGTGTTTTGTTTTATTGGCAAACCGTAGGCTTAGTGTATAGAAATCTATAGCACCAGGACTTTTACGAATCAAGTACGAACCGTCTACTGTATCGTTTAGTATAGATTCAGACAATTTATGATCCATTATTCCATGATATTCGTAACCGTAACATTCAACTATATCCGGTACATCGGTAAGCCTCATAATTGCCATTGGAGACGGAGCTTGTAGTTGAATTTTATAAACTAAAATAAAAATAACATTTAAATTGGGTTTCAATCAGGGAACTGTTGTTTATTTAGAATTAGATCAGATCATTGGTTAAAACTTACGTTCTGGTTTCCATACTTTGTGGACGGGTGAATTGGGCTCTAAAAAATTTGTTGTTGGCATATCTGCTGGCTTTTAGTTCATAAAAAAATATTAATAAATAAAACTACTAATAAAATACTTTTTTGGTATTTTTCTTGGAATTTTTGTCCAAAAATTTATGTTGACATATTTATTTTTACGATCTCACGATCAGTTTGATGAATGCGTTCAATGACACTCAACTATAGCATTTTCTAGGTTAAACGATAATTTTTTGTACATTTATAGACGTTCTACAAATAAAGCCGTGAACAGATAAGAAGTTTCAAAATTTACTCCGGCGTAACTGCACCGTCAAAATTTTAGCGGACACAATGCAAGTTTATTGTCGGTGCGAAGTGTCAAAAAATGCTCTTGAAGGTTACAAATATTTGTAATAATTGGTGGAAATATGTTTTAAAATTTTTTTAGTATAACACTCGACTTGTAAGCGGTAGACCGGGGTTCAAATCCTGCTGGCGGCACACTCAGATGTTTTAAAAAAAAAAATATTTGTGTTGTAGCTTTTCAGGGGTGAATTGAATTCTGGTCGACTAGTTCGAAATCCACTCAAAAACTTTAGGTTCCTTTATGATATCATCAATATAAGGTTAATCTAGCGAGTCTTTACGGTAGTCAAATGCGAGTGGCCAACTCGAAATTACAACAACAATTTGTAAATGAAATGGTACCAATAACAAGCGCTGATTGGCTGGTACCTAAAATATCGACACAGTTGTCCACTCGCGTTAAACACATTTCTATTAATACATTTAGGCTCGCTAGGTTTTAAGTATCCGTATTTTGAACGACTTCATACTAGAACGTAGCGCGTTTTTTTTTCGTCTGTGCTGGGATGTTGCAAATCAAAAACGATATTTTATCGAAATGAAAGTTGAATCGGTATATTGCATTTTTTAACGTTGGAATGCGATAGATATAGTGATATTATATAAAAATCATATTTCATCGAATAGAAATCTAACATGTCGCCTCTGAAAATTTCGTTTTATTAGTATTGAACACGGATGTGAAAATATATAATATGATGGCGACTATTATATTTGGGATACTTTAACGACACAAAATTTAAAATATTATTTCATACAAAAGAGTAGATATAACCGTTCCTTTAATTTCCAATTTCCGTGTAAAAAACTGTAAACAAAAAGTTTTTTTTTTTTAAACTCAGGGCTGTATTAGGAGATATCGCGAAAGTGCAGATTAAATTTATGCATACGTAAATTTAGTTGAGTTATAAAAAATTGTGATTTCGTAGAATTTTGAGTTTTTTACCAATTATGAGAGCCTCGAATAAAAAAAAGTTTAAAATGGCAGAAAACTCAAAATACTTACATTAAAATTTAAGAAAATTTAAATTTTTCCGTTCCCACCAGTAGCGTGTGGTGGATTCTACGACTGGGTGCGCAGAAATCAATTATTTATTAATAAGCTAGTTTAATTCAGCGATCTTTTTTGCCGTCTTTTATTACCTCGTCATAAAAAGAAAGATTACTTTATAATAGCTTATCAACAACTTGAAGACAATTTATTAAAAGAAAAATATTCTATCATCTTATTTCTAGAGTCTAAGAAAAGAACACAAACTGTAGACGCTATGATAAATCTGCACATTCTAGAGAAGTCCTATAAATCGATATTTCAATCAAATCATAACTATGTATATCAATATTGTTCGTTATTTTGAAATCAAAAGTAGTGTTTTAGCTATTAATTTATTAAAGGTAATTCTACCAAAGATGATATAAATTTGTATCAACTTAATAATAAAAAGCCAGTATTTTATTTTTTTATATACATGCATTTTTTATGATATATTTAAGGAAAATTTCATTTAATTAAACAAAGTATATCGACAAATATCGTCTTAATAGTAATTTGAAGAAATTGACAAATCACCCTAATTAGATTAAAAATAACCGCATAAAAATTCACACATCAAAACATCAATACACACACGGCTATGTAACCAAACGCGCAACTTTATTTCTGCGCCGTTTGATAGAAATTTTCTGTACCTATGATCATGCGTGTATATAGCGAGTATATAAGAGAGCATCGTTGCATAGGCTATATACACTATATCCGCGCAGATATAACGGCTGCGCTTCGCTGTATAAAAATCGTATGGAAAAATTGTCCTACATAATTTTTTGCATGTAGATTGTAGAATGTAGATTGTAGCACAGAATTAAATAACTATAAGTACTTATAGTTATTTTCTTCTGTGATTGTAGGTACTTCGAAAATGTATAATTTACTATTGCAAGCTAGGCATGGACTCATGGAGCAATTATATTATTGCGATAAAGACTTTGTTGTGCTTTTTAATTTACCAAAATATTCATTGTGTAGGTAGGTTTTTTATTTTGCTCTGGATGTGCACTGCGCATTCTGCGCCTTAGACCGTCTATGATAATTTGTTACATTTATTTGCATATTTTCCTATAAAAAACTTTGTATTATACTTATAAAAATACAAAGTAAACTTATAATAATCGATTTTATGTTAATTTTTTTTAAGTATATTTTCTAAAAATAAATAATAATGCAAATAGAGGATTAGACAAGTTTATTTTAATTATTTTCAGATAAATCCGGTTATAAAAATTAAACAAAAAGACAATACAAATATGTACATTTTCAATACTTTTCATAAAACTATAAGATTGTGCGGTGAGACAATTATATATTATTATTAGTTATATTTTAGAATACCTAATTAGAATTTTTTAATCATTTTAAACTTAAGTGAAAATAATAAAAAATATAATATATGAAAACATTTATTACTTTTGTTAATATTTTTGTACCAAAAATTTGTTATAGTTTAATACTTAGATAATTAAAGTTTAATACTTTATTAATATCTCGACCAGTTTGATCAATCGAAATAAACGTTTAATAAGAATTTGAGAAACAAAAACACAATACATATTTTTATATTTTACATATATGTTTTTTTATATATGTTAAGTACTTATGTTTGTTTTTTTAATCAAATATAATTAATCATATTTGAGTTTTAATAATGATTTTTTTTTCTTTATATATAGGGAAGCATTACCACGCCTAGATAATTATCGTCGTTCGCTGAGAGCTTTGAAAAGACCATCATTAGGATTACTTCATGGTGAAGTGTTTGAACATACACAGGTACACGTCTTGTTTTTTTATTTTACATGAAATACATTTTTTTCTTTCTTATATTTTTTTCTAAATATTATGTTTAGATATATTTTTGTTTATTTTTATATATAAATTCACTTAAAATTTATTCTTTTATATAAATACTTGTAAATTTGAAAATTTATTGTAAAGTTATTCTGTGTACTTATATACAAGCTCGCAGTGGTTTTGTGTATATTTTATATTGTATATATAAAATTGAATATTATATATATTTTGCTACGAATTTTATTTACTATAAGTAAATTATATTATATATAGCAATACACTTTATGATTTTTCAATAATTTTCTTCTAATACGTAAATTTTTAAACTAAACAAAAATTTAATTTTAGATATGCGAAACGGCATAACACCTCGATTTGATGAAATCAGAACGTGTAAAATCAATATTTATAATATTAATTGTGCGATTATAATATAATACATATATATATATATGAACATTTTATTTCCACTTGTCTCAGATATACTATATATACATATGTATATATTTGACACAAATGCGATGTCATGATTTTAATTATCCTAAATTATTTTTTTTAAATGTTTTATAAACTAATGTCAAATATTTGCTAAAAACACTTTATAGGTACATCATGTAAATATCAAATGTAAAATTTTGGCAAAAAAACTCATATATGCTCGCAAATTCTGAGTAGGGTTTGACTGATGGGTTATTTACATATAATTACATATATTGAAATTACAACTATTATAGGCTTTTTAGAGGTCATGTAATTGAACAATCTTCTTAATTTACTGGTATTACATGCTAAAAAGTTATATATAAAAAAACCGCTTGTAAATTTGATTTATAATCATAAAATTACATATGAGAGTAACTTCTTATATGAAAAAAGGTTGTACATAGGAACAAGATATTTTGGATTTATAATTCAAATTACAATTTAATTACAATTTAAACTGATAAGTTACAAGTCATTGTAAGTTCTATATTCGTTTCCATATATGCGATCACTTGTAAGTAATTTTAATATAATTTAATATTGAATTAATTCGAATTAGACAGGGATGAGTTAATTGAAATTGATCAAAAATTATTATCTAAAATAAATTTGAAATGTTTCGTTGAAAACATTTCATTTTATTTAACTAAATGGCTTTGCTACCAATTTTTTTTACTATATTTAAAAATTCGATGTCGAATTTCATTTCAATCAACTCGCTCCAGCCTATTTTGAATTGTTCGGAAAAAAAAATTTTGAACTCTAATAAGAACTGAAACTATATGGAAATGAGCTTTGTATATATTATGTTATATTATATTTAATAGTAAAACTAGCAAGCAATAATATTTTACTAATAGTAAGAAGATACCTTTAAATCGTTTTTTATAAAATATATAGATATACCTAGTAAATGATATTAAATACAATCATCCGCAATTTGTCTTCCAAATGTATGAATAGTATGAATAATTTAAACATAAGGAAGCACACTAATATAATTTAATAATTCATATTTGATTAGAAGTTAATTAGGATTTTTTATCTCTTCAATAATTACATGGTGTACCCACTGTACCCATATTAGATAATAATTTGTTCATAATAATTTTAATGCTAATTTTGTTTTTTTTTATTTTATTTAATATTTTACTTTAAAATTGTATTTTTTTAATAAGTGAGTGATGTGATGTGATGTGTGTGCGCGGTTGCTGTAACTAGTTTGAACCAAATTGAATCAGTTTAATATTTAACTTTCAAGTTTAAGAGTTATAAAAAAAATTGTATTTTGTTAAGAAAAATATCAACACTAAACTTTTATAATATAACATAAAATCTGAGATCATCTATATATTATATGATATATAGTACAATATCAATGTGACGAAATTGCTATAATATATAAAGTTTATATATTTATCTTTTAATTTACACTTTTTCTTCATAATTTAATTATATACCTACCTTGCGTTTATTGCTCTGTTAATATTAATAAATTAGTATATTTTTTATGGAGAGCTTTTATTGTATTCATAAAGCTTTCTCAATGAAAATGATTAATATACTGATCATTGTTTTTCTTCTTTTCTATATATGATCGCATTACATGATAATATAAATAGTAAAACTTATAGATTTTTTTCTACTGATATATAAGAAAAATTAAAGAATAAAATCTATATATATAATATATAGTTATATAAAAGGACGATTTTACCTTATAAAAATATTATATTTTATTGATGATCTTATCAATATGGTAGAATGTCGTCAACAGACTTTACGGCGTAAAATATCAAAAGTTGAATTTATCAAATCAAGAATTGATTTGATCAAATAAATTGAATCAAAATCTGATCGAAACAAAATCAGAAAAAAATTTTGATCGGATCAAATCAGATCTATAATCAAAGACGCAAAATATTTTGATCCGCCATCAAAATCAGATTTTATCAAATTTTTATTTGATCAAAAAACTTATCTTATCGATTTAAAAAAAATCTGGATAGCGAGGTGATTAAATCAAATTCAAAGTCAAATTTTAAGAAACGATTACCTCGCCCCTGATTTGATCAAAAAGTTGATTTGATTGAATCAAAACCTGGTTAAGTCAAAACTTTATCGAATCGACGGAATCTGATCAAATATAAAAAAAATATTTGCTCAAATCATCAAATTTATTTTCTATCATTTGATCAGATTTTGATTCAACCAATACAAATCATTTATAGATTATCTGATTTTTTAGTAAGTCTCTGGTCGTCAGCAACTATAAAAAGAGATATTTTGTGTTTGTTGTACAATATATTTTGTTGATGTTTTACACTATATAATTTTCATATACTAAAAAAAGCTGGGGCTTTCGCAAAAAAAAATAGGTAATTAAAATTATCAATAAAATTATTTTTTTTATTATTGCGGTGCCCAGTTACAAAAAAATTTAAATATATTTAAATAATTATTATGTTGTAAGTTTAGAATCTATAATAAATATTCTATAACTATAACTTATATAGAGAACAGTGGCGTCAATTCAGCCAAATCTTGGGGGGGGGCAAGATTTTTAATTTTTTTTAATAAACCTATAAATTAAATAGACACATGATATCAACTATGATCGTGAGCAGGCTATTTTAGGCTTTGTAAAGTTACCTCTTGCACTTTTAATTTAATTTTCCGAAAATTTTTAAATAGTTTCTTTTATCATTATATAAAAGCGAAATTGTTTAAAAAGAAATTTCGAAAAATACAAAATTTAATGCTAATAATCAACTTGCAATATATATTTTCTTTAAATAAAACATGAAAAATAAATAAAAGGCAATAATTTAGGATCCCATTTGATTCATGGGCCCAGCCATTTGCCTAACTTAATCATCGTGTCCTTTACTTCAAAGTAAATTATTGTCAGCGATGCGGTTTTTACACTAAATAAGAAACCCTATCCGTTGGTATCATTTTATAGCCATGGGTGAACCATCGGCTTTAAGTGACTTCCGAACCACTGCAGTCGCTTTTAATAAACCTCAGTGAATTAGAGGTGATAGCTCGGTTGTGAAAAATTTCCCGACCGAGACTGTACAAGCCACAACCTCTTTAGTGCAAGGCAGTAACGTTATCTGCTGCCTAACTTTGCATACCTTATACTTATAGAGAAATAAGCCACTGGAATTTGATACGCTGTGGCTTATTTCAGTGGTTAATAAATTTATCTTTATGTTCTGCCGTAAAACATAAAAATTCACCTAAATTTGTTGTTTAACAATCTGCTGAGGAATACTTTTACAATTTTTCAATAATTTAAATTAATTTTTCTCGTATTCTACTGCTAGTTACTATAAAAAACGACTATTTTTGTATTTTACTTCTGTATGCTGGCAAATTAAAGTTAATAACAGACTAGAATATATATATGTATAAAATTATAGAGGGAAGTTCTTTTGTTTTGACGATTTAATTATTGTATCCCTAAAAAAATGTATTAAAAAAGGCTGGGTCTTGGGGGGCAGGGGCAATGCCCCCCAGCCCCTATCAATTGACGCCTCTGATAGAGAAGCAGCTATATATAACATAATATTGTATAATTGTGAATTTAAACGTTTTATTTGTTTAAGCAAATTATTATTTCGCGCATTGACAACAATATTCATCGAAATTTAAATATTAAACAGTTGCTTGTTAAATTATTTGTCTAATCTTATAACGATAAAAGTTATAATTTTGTTAATTTTTATCTCAACAATGTAGAAAAATATGAATAATTTATATATAGACAAATTATAAAATTCTAAAAAAAATATTCGTTTTTAATTAATTTCACGAACAAAAATGTTGAATTTAATTATCTTGTTTTTTTAGACTTGTTCCAATGATCGATCTGGCCGGAAAATGTTCTCATAAAAACTTATTGCATCTATTCAATGGCTCTTTACCATAGACCAAGAGAAAATGTATATAAGATATCTAATGAAATAAAAAATAATTAAAGTTTTTTGTAGATTTTATAGAAGCTTTAGAGCTTATATTTTATATATATATATATATATATCATCATATCGTTGGCCAGAACAACTATATATTTTCTAACAATTCTTCCGAATTATTTTTATTGAACGTATATAGAATTGATGTTGTTGTTTGTATATTAAATCACATCAAAAAAATTGGTTTTTGTCAGTCTTATAGTATTATTTCAGATTCTTAAATCTTCATCAGCATATATATATAATATAGATAATACTGTTATTGAAAATCTATAGTTGAGATGATGATTTCTTATACTTATACTTTCACACTGTTTTAGTGCAAATCCGTTGCTAAATCCGATCCAATATTTATACGGTCAATAAAAATAATTCGGAATAATTGTTAGAAAATATATAGTTGTTATGGTCAATCGATATGATGATATATAAGCTCTAAACTATAAAATCTACAAAAAACTTTAATTTTATTTTTATTTCATTAGATATCTTATATACAATTTCTCTTGGTCTATGGTAAAGCCATTGAATAAATTCTATAAGTTTTTATGAGAACATTTTCCGGCCAGATCGATCATTGGAACATGTCTAAAAAACAAGATTATTAAATTCAACATTTTTGTTCGTGAAATTAATTAAAAACGAATACTTATTTTTTTATAATTTTATTCTTATTATTTAAAGGAAACTGTAAAAGATCCTGAGGCTGCTGATTCATCACATTCTGGCATTAAGTTAGGATGGATTCAGGGTGTGCTGATACCATGTCTTCTAAATATATGGGGTGTTATGCTGTTTTTGCGATTATCATGGGTAGTTGCACAGGCTGGAATTTATCAAACGCTTATCATAATATCTATTTCTGCTGTTGTTTGCGTCATCACCACTCTATCATTATCGGCAATAAGTACAAATGGTGAAGTTAAGGGTGGAGGAATTTATTACATAATATCAAGATCATTGGGTCCGGAATTTGGTGCATCTGTGGGCATTGTGTTTGCCTTTGCAAATGCTGTTGCAGCCTCAATGAATACGATTGGTTTTTGTGATTCATTGAATGAACTATTAAGTAGATTTACCGTCTTTAGTTAATTTTTCACATTTTAAATTTAAGTTTAGCAATTTTTTCCCTAAAGAATCGTTTGATATCAGCATCGTTGATGGGGCCACAAATGATACACGTATCATTGGTACAGTTGCGTTGGCTATTATGATTATAATTTGTGCTGTGGGCATGGAATGGGAATCAAAAGCTCAAAATTTTCTAATTGCCATAATTGTGGCGGCTATTTTTAATTTTTTAATTGGCGCCTCTATGGGTCCACGCAGCGACAAAGAGCAGGCTGAAGGATTTATTGGTTTGAATTGTAAGTGGTTGAGTGAAATTTACATGCAAAATTTGATTTATAAATAGACTAATTAGACAAATTTTTCTAAATTGAAATTATAGCTCAGGTATTTGCAAGTAATTGGGTGCCGGATTATAGATTTAGCGAAAAAGTGGATCAAAATTTCTTTAGTGTTTTTGCCATTTTTTTTCCAAGTGTGACGGGTATTCAGGCTGGAGCGAATATTTCGGGTGATTTAAAGGTACCGTTTAATGTTACTTTTGTAAAGAACTGGGAATTAATTTAAATAATTTATATAGGATCCTGCCAGCTCTATACCAAAAGGAACACTTTTATCTCTATTGATATCGATGATATCGTACGCCTTGTTTGTATTATTTGCTGGTGCCGCTGCCCTACGTGATGCATCTGGTAATACAACAGACCTAATAAATGGAACAATTTTATTTAATCCGGAATGTGTTAATGTATAATTATTTTGAAACTTAATATAATTTTAATCTTAAATATTTTTTTAAAGTCATCCACATGTAGATATGGACTACATAACTCTTATACAATCATGCAATTGATGTCCGCATGGGGTCCTTTGATTTATGCAGGATGTTTTGCGGCCACATTAAGTACAGCTTTGACAAATCTACTATCAGTGCCTCGTCTTATCCAAGCACTTGGGCGTGATCGTATCTACCCAGGATTAATTTTCTTCTCAAAAGGATATGGCAAACATGGTGAACCTTATCGCGGTTACGTTTTAACATTTATAATTTCAACAATATTTCTATTGATTGGTATAAAAGTGTTCAATTTATCAAAAGTCTTTTTAATTATTTTTAAATATTTTACAGCTCAATTGAATTTAATTGCTCCATTGATATCGACTTTCTATTTGGCCTCGTATGCTCTTATCAATTTCTGTACATTTCATGCAGCCTTCATAAAACCGTTGGGTTGGAGGCCAACGTTTAAAGTAATTTTATTGTTTAGTATTTTTTTAAATTTAATTTAATAATTATTTTTCTTTTATCAATAACTATATATTATAGTACTACAACGAATACTTGAGTTTATTTGGATTTGCATTGTGCGTTATAATTATGTTTTTAATTGATTGGATATCGTCGATTGTTACGTTTAGCATAATATTTGCGTTATATTTAATTGTGGTTTACAGAAAACCAGGTAAAATAAAATAAAATATAATTTATTAATTAAAACTAAAATTTGTCATATACAAAAAGATGTAAATTGGGGATCATCGACACAGGCTCAGACGTACAAAACAGCATTGACCGCCACATATCGTCTGCAGAATATCGATGATCACGTTAAAAATTATCGACCACAAGTAATTATATTTTTAATTAATTAATTATTATAGTCGATAAATGAAATATATTTTATAATAATCAATCAATTAAGATTCTTGTGCTGGCATCATCACCACAATCACGACCACCCCTAGTCGATTTGGCCAATTTGATTACGAAAAATAATTCGTTGTTAATTGTTGGCAATATTTTGTTGGTAAGTTTTTTTATTTTTTTCAATAAATTAACTCTATAGGATAAATTAAAATTGGAATAGTTATATATAATTCATTATAAAGTATCCATTTAAATGCCATTGTTATAAATTCGTTTGTTAAAGTTGTACACAATTTACATACAAATTGCACACAAATGTACTGTGTAATTTGTGTGCAAGTTGGTCGAAAGATTGCAGTCAAATTCGATCGTAAGATGCCTTTATACATTTTGGTATGTCAATAATTAAGTTTACTTTTGCTTGCAATTTACGTCCAAATATATATGCAATTCCGCGGTGCATTCTTGCATTTGAATTTAAATTTTACACGTGTCAGTCAGTTTGAGTTCAATTTTTGTTGGCAAATTTGTACACAAATCTATGAAATGGCAAATAAATTTCAATAAAATTAATAAAAATATTTAAGAATTTTCTTCTATTTAATTGAAATTATATTATATTTTCAAATTTTCAACTTCACAGAAAGAAATGTCCTATAAGGCACGCCAAATTGCAATAAAAGAGGGTCATCAATGGTTGTCTGCACGCAAAATTAAGGCTTTCTATGATATTGTGCAAAGCAGTGACTTCGAAACAGGCGTCAGAGCGTTAACCCAAACATCAGGCATTGGAAAACTTTCGCCAAACATTATCCTAATGGGTTACAAAAGTGATTGGCGAACGTGCAGTCCATCTGATTTACAATCTTATTTTAAAGCCATGCAGTAAGTTTATATATTTACCAGTAAGAATTTTCTTAAATGCTGCGATTTTCATCAACAGCAACGCGTTTACAAATCGTATGGCTGTGGCCATATTACGGTTACCAAACGGTCTCGATTATTCCCATTTAAATTTAGAAGTAAATCCAGCATTTGCTGCAAACGGTACAAATGGGGTATCGGTGAGTAGTTCCAGTCAACCACTGACCAATGATCTGACCATTACAAATGGAACAAACGTATCAAATTTAATGCACGCTGATTCGAATTTAAATTTGGCTGGAATGATCAGTTCGGTCAGCACCATAACAATTCCACAACAACGTATGTTTATAAAATGTTTTATTAGAAAAAGTAATTTTTATCTTGAGCAAATTTAGCTCCATTTCCAAATCAATCGGGTAAACAACAAGATCCGATTATATATTCAACGAGGGGTGGATCAACAGTCTCAAAAGAAACACTCCATGCAATGGGCTACTTTCATATGAAACAACCGAAGGGCACAATCGACGTTTGGTGGTTGTACGATGATGGCGGCCTAACAATGCTAATTCCGTATATTTTATCGATGAGATCGAATTGGTCTAGTTGTAAAATTCGAGTATTTGCACTAACAAATCATAAAATGGAATTGGAAGTTGAGGAAAGAAAGTAATTTTTCCAGCTTTAAAAATTATTTTAAATTTTAAAATCATTTTTCTCCGTTAGCATGGCAAATCTTCTCTCAAAATTACGTATAGATTATTCGTCGTTAACAATGTTGCAAGGTATGACAAATAAACCATCTTCGGAGACGATACAAATGCACAGTCAATTGTTGAACGGGTTCTATGAGGGTGAAAACAGTGTATGCTTTGTATCGAACAGCGAACTATTGGCTTTACAAGAGAAAACCTATCGTCAACTAAGGTTGCGAGAATTGCTAATTGAACATTCAACAAATGCCTCATTAATTGTTATGTCGCTGCCGATGCCAAGAAAGGTTAATTCTTTTATAATTTGTGGATTTTAGCGGTCGTTTTCTTGTCGGTCGAGACTTTAAAAAACGAAGAAATTTTTAAATCTTCTAGATTGTTTTACTTACAATATTCTAATTTTATTACAAATATTCTAAAAATATTTTTACTTTCTAATTTATAGGATGCTGTATCAGCACCCCTATATATGTCTTGGCTGGAAGTGCTTACCAAAAATATGCCACCGTTTCTGTTGATTCGAGGCAATCAAAGCTCTGTACTTACATTTTATTCTTAGTTTTCTTTTGTATATAAATTGATTATTTTTAAAATAATGTCAGTGAAACCATATTATAATACAATTCTCAAATATTTAATTCATTTTTTTTTAATTCAGTATTAAACTTTTATTATTTAATTTTTCGATTAAAAATCGGTATTTTATAAATAAATGATATAACTACTAAATAATATGTTAAAATCCTAAAAATATTTTAAAGTTTAAACTTAGAAATAAGATTTATAAAAATAAAATAGGAAATATGTAAGTAATGAGAAAAAAAAATTAAATATTAAAAACCATAAAAATTGTTTTTATTTTTTAATAATTACTACTAATTTTAGACTTTTTTGATGGACTAAATTTTTTAGGGAATGGAAGTAATATTTTTTTTAAATTAATTCACTTTCATATAAGATATCAATAGTATATGAAGAACGTATTTTTATAGACAAATTAATTAAAATATATAGTTAGTAGACGCCTTGAATTTGCAATATGTTAAATATTTAAAACAGTAGCATAATTATATAATATTAATTGGGCTAAGTCCATGGATTATTGTGTCAAACGCATAACAAACATATTTTTCAATAATTTAATTATCATAATTCATAGAGATAATATATTAGTGCGTGCAAAACATCTGGAAATATATTAAAAATAATTTCTCATTAATTTGTTTTATCAATTAATAAAGAGCAGCAAAATATACTTGATGGTAAAATCGTGCCCAGCCTATTTTCGCTATGTTATATACGACTGTAATATTTATATATAAATTAATTTTAATTTTTAAATAAATTATCGTTAATTATAAAAAGTATATATTATGATAATTGGTATAAACGAAATAGTGAGCATATTTTAAATATATTATTTTTGTCACAAATTGTGTTGTTGTCAGATTGCAATTTAAATAATTCGAATTTAATAAACTATAGAAATACTTAAATATCGGAATCATTTACCCTTTAGTACCTACGATTAATAGATGACAGAAAATAGCGATTTAAAAAAAAAATTAACTACAAAAGTATTGTTTTTTTGATATTATGAAAATCATAGAATTCGCTGGAAAATCGTTAAAAACTGCCAAAACATTAAATATATATAAAATAATAAATAATAATAAAATAAATATATAAAACCTACTGCATAAGTTTCTCAGCCATACTGATGATGGGACATATAGGTCCCGAAATAAGTTTTAAGTGCTGAGATTATTTCATGGATTATTTGTTTTTAGAAAAACAAAATTTTGAAGGCTGGGCGAAGAAAGGTACGCTTTGCCCTGGCCGACCCACTAATTTATTTGAGAATAGCTTTGCTTTGAATTAGACCGATTAGCATGTTTTAAAATATTTACATATTTCAAATTAACGGTTGAAAAAAGAAAAATTATGCATTATAAGCATAGATTTAGAATTACTATTAAATATTAAATCTATGATTATAAGAATGATATATAATATAGAAGACAATTTTATTTGTTTATTTTTTTATGACCATACTTACTCAAATATACTTTTATTCCCTTTCTCAATGTAGCGATTCCCAAATTCTGAACTTTATTGTATTAACACTCCTACGTTTACTACTCCCAGCTGCACTGCTTTCGCCAGCACGGACCGGAAGTGAAGTCAGCTTTCTAAAAGTAATTATAATGTTTTTTGAAAATAACGGATACAAAATACAAGTGTACTACATTACGTTCCGGTCGATAGATGGCGCTGCAATCAACGTGAAGAAACACCTTTTGACATCCATCGACACACGCGCTACCAACCTAACGCACCGAAAATCAATAAGAAAAATAGTGAAAATTTCATACCAGCTGCAGTTTTTTCGCGAGTGTTTTCTTTTTTTCAATTTTAATTAAATTTATTCATTTTAATTTCATTAAATTGCCCGGAAAATGTTTCATAATGTGTTTGGCATAACGCTTGCGATTTAATTCATCATTTTCCATCAGTATTAAGTAGCTACGATTGAAGAATATTTTAGTGCGAATGGAAAAAAAAATGTCGCGCCACTCAAGTTCACTGTCTCGCATCGAGCGTGTGGCTCAGATGTCCATTCAAGAGGAAATTATCGCTCGAAAAAAGTTGGAGATTATTGAGAAGCAAAAAACTGCAGAATTGGCAAAGCAAGTGGTCGCTGCACAAGTTGGTACGGTCCAAGATGCCGCTAAAGTTCGACGCGAGAAACCAGTTCAAGTGTAAGTATAAGGAAGATTAGTCAGTTGGGGTTTCTATGAATTTTTCATTTTAGGAAACCCAGTGTTATAATAGAAGAGCCTCCACCACCAAAGAATAGTTTCAATAATGATGGATCATTTTTTGAGAATTTTAAGAAAATAACAGAGGCAGCTAAGAAGGCGCAAGAGATCAATAAACCGCCAGAGGCGAGGCCAGAGGAAACAATTGCACCAACTAGCGAGCCTACTACGGATGCAACTGATGTTGCTCAATCTACGGAAATGTAATTTTTGAAATTCAATTAGAAGAAATAATTAATCATTTTATTGCTTAATAGGTCAGCTGAGGATAAAACAATAATTGCTGAACTGATTCAGGATGCATCATCAGTTTTATGTGCAAAACCACCGCCACCTCCTCCACCCGAACCCGAACAACCTATTAGCAAACTACCTCCACCACCTGCCTTACCAATTCTAATTGCCCCTTTCATTGATCCCATCGAACCTGAAGACACAAACATTCCATCGTCTGATAGTCCAAAAAATTCAGATAAAAAAACCTCTGAAAATCGAAAATCTCGCGACTCACATACTCGATCCTCATCAAGAAATCGTAATTCTCGATCATCGCGTAGTTTGTCACCCAACGAATCCAAGTCTAGATACTCACGTGATCGTGACTATAATAAAAAAGCCACAAATCAAGGCGGAAATTCACAAAAATTTAATCGAGATAATCGTAACAATAGAAATTCGTCTAGGAACAGTCGCAATTCATCGAATCGATTTTCCCAAAACAATGATAATTCCGCAAGCGGCAACAATAATAACAGTTCGACAACGTCTCAAATACCTTCCCTGCTAAATCTGACGCCTTTAAATCCATACTTAGACGATGAATCCTCATTTTCTGGCGGAAAATTTTCCAAAGATGAAAAACCAGCAAATCGTTTTGGTAAAAATGAAGGCAACAAATTCAATACGGACAAACCGAACCGGTTTAATCAGCAGCAAAAATCGTCAAGGTTTGATGATAATAAAACGAATAGATTTGATGACAAAAAGTCATCTCGATTTGATAAACAAGATCAGGAATCAGGCAATAGATTTTCCAAACAAGATTCGGGTGATGATATGGTGGCGACAAATCGATTTTCTCAAGATCAACAATTTAAAAATAGATTCGACCAAAATTCGAATAATTCCTCTAATCAAAGATTCAGCGGTCAAGAAGATCGAAAGTTCAATCGATTCAATCAACAAGATGCGCCAACTAAGTTTGCTGATAATGATGACCGATTTTCCCAGCCATTTCCACCACAAGATAACAATTCCAATAAATTTCCTAATTCTGATAAACAATTTCCGAATAATTCATTTGTGGCACCTCCCGAACAAATCAATCGATTTGCACCGCAGCCATCTTTTTCCAGTCAGCAGGATTCGAGTAATAATCGATTTAATGCTCAAGATCTAAATCAATTCAACTACGCATCGAATCAAATGCCGAACAGATTTGGACAGTCAGACTCGTTCAGTGACGATCAATCGAACAATCGATTCGGTCAACAAAACGATCAGAATGTAAATCAATCGTTTAATCGATTTGATCAAAAGGATCAGAATATAAATCAATCGTTTAATCGATTTGATCAAAAGGATCAGAATGTAAATCAATCGTTTAATCGATTCGATCAGAATGCGAAATCATTTACTGGGCCCAACTTTGCATCAAATATGAGCACGGAAACAATGGTTCCGAATAGCAATAAATTTGGAGGTCCCTTGGCCTCGGCTCAACCATTCAATCGATTCAGTCAAGATTCGGCTGAACGAGCAAACAATTTTGAAACAGACGTACCAGCAGCAAAACCATACGTAAACCCGTTTAGAACAATTACCCCACAAACTACAAACTTACCCTTCAATGCTCCACCACCCATCCCCGCCTTTTCCAATCCACAACAATATCCACCATTGCATACGATTCCCCCACCAATGCCCCTGTCGCTAAACAAAATCCCACCACCCAGAGAGTTGGACCTGAACGCCATACCCGAACCAACGATGAACCTGGACGCCATAAAAATTCCGGAATTTTCAAAAGGTTAGTTTTTTACTCCAAACTCACCGCATATTTTATACTCTTTTTGTTTTGCAACTTGAAAATTTTTCACGCCAATTTACCAAAAAAAAATGCAAATTGGCTAATTTTTCGTTTTAATAATTTTTTTTATTATTTTATAATATTGTTGTTCCGTATTGGTGATACTTTTTGTATAGTTTTTTCAGACCATGAATTTATTCCGACATCCGTAGAGTCATTAGTCGAATTGGTAGCCGAAAATGGCGACGAATACGAAGATAAATTGTGTTTGCGAAATATTGATATGCACTCATCACTGTGGTAATGTGAAAGAATTTGCTGTATACAAATTTTATTTCCTAAATTTTTTGTTTTGTTTAACTATTTTGAAAAAAAAAAAGAAAAACTTCTCTACACAGAAGGGGTTTTGAGCAGGAAAGTCGAGCCTATTAATACAGTTTGAAAGTAAAGAATACTTTCATAAATTTTTTATTCGCGAAAAGGAAATTGAAGATTTTTAATTAGAAATTAGTAATTCAGTAGCGTAGTTTTTGAAATAATATAGACGTAGGTATAGTTTAGCTGATAACATTTTTAATCTTTATATTGCAAACTTAAAAGGGATAATTCTAAACTTTAGGAGCTTAAAGGTGCGCGCACACCTAGGCGATATCAAGCGACGCGATTATCAGGGGGCTGCCGCCCCTTGAACTCCCTGCTTTGATTTAATTTTTTTAGAACTAAAATTGTAGCCCATATAAATGTTTATATTTCGATATTTTTCATACTAACTTTAAGCCCCTCCCATTTAAAATGGGATGTACCCCGACCTAAGATTTACACTACACACATTTTTAATTTAGCCATCCTTTCATTCTGTATATTTGTGGCATTAAAATATTGGATTTTAAAACTTTTGCATACTTTTAAACCCACCCCCTCCGAAAGAAGTCCGAGCGCGGCAAACTCCAAGAAAAAACGTTGTTTAGGGGAAACCCCCTTCCTTCCTACAAAGTTTAAAGAGGCTCCAAGAGGGGCAAATTCTAAACTTCAGCCAAAAATTTAAATTAAGTTTAATATTTACTTGTATGTATCCTCAAATATCCTAAGTGGATCGAGCTTGAGGAGCTAAAAGGAAAAAAGTTGCGCAACCAGTTGCTCTGGTCTAGGTCCCAGGTTAGCTAGAAATAATTATACAACAAAAAAAAAATCTTCAATTTCCACTAGAAAATTTAATTATAAAAAAAATAAATTAATAAAATCCATCAACACCCCAATTTATAAGATAAACTGTAAATTTAAAACAAATCAAAAGAACAACTACGACGCCAACCATCTAACCAAAGAATTTGTGTCAAATTGTCAACTATTCCTACACAAAATTTGCCATTCCATGTATACTATATAATAACTATCGAAAGAATTATTTTTTTTTATTAAAAACATCCTAATTCAATCCGAAAAACCCTTTTTTCTATTTGATTCGCTTAGGTTTTTGTCGGAGAAGCGTTCGCTTGCCTACCGAAACTATCGGCAGAAAGTTATGGACGCTCGTTACAGTAACGATAAGCCGAGCAATTTGAACAATAGTGGTTCGAATGACAATGACGATGATAAATATGATCCGGAAGAGATGTACGATGATTACAAAGACGACATTGACGAACGAATAATGTTCAATAATGACGTGGCATCCGATCAGCAGCAACAGCAACAACGAAATAATGATGATGACGATTATGATTCTGATTCGGAATATTTAAGAAAATCAAAAGAAACGAATTTTGTCAATTTGAAACGAAAATTAGATAATCAAAATTCATATTATTCAAGTGACGAAGACAAAGATGAACGAATATTTATGAATAATCCATTGAGTCAACCGTCACCGTTCGTGATGCAACCACAACAACAACCTATATCTACAACAGATTCCAATCAAACACAGCGTGAAAAGAAGAAAAGAAGCCGTTGGGGAGATAAAGTGGTGGACGTACCACAAACGATTCCCATCGACATTATGACTAGTTTCGGCAATCAACAGAAACCGATGCTGACGTCAATAACGCGAAATGATCCAGCCTTATTGCAGTATGCTCGTCAGAATTACGGTTCAACCAATCTGTCGGAAGAAGATTGGCGCAAGTGTGAAGATCATTTTAAGATAAATCTCTTGTTTCAAGATATGCTGAAAAAGCGTCAGGAGATCGATCGGTTAGCTAATAGCGGTCGCTTCAAGTACGAATATGATTCGGACGAAGACGTGACCGGTGGCACGTGGGAGCATAAATTGCGTACTGCTGAAATGGAAGCGACCACCGTTTGGGCCGAAGCATTGAACAAACAATCGGAGGGCAAGCATCATATCGGCGATTTTTTGCCACCAGAAGAACTAAAGAAGTTTATGGAAAAATACGATTCTCAACAAAACAATCGTGAACCGGATATCAGCGATTATAAAGAGTATAAATTGAAGGAGGACAACATTGGTGAGGATTAGTTTTGTAGTATTTAGTTTTTTATTTTTTATAATTTTCAATTATTGTTTAGGTTTTAAAATGTTACAAAAACTTGGCTGGAAAGCGGGACAGGGTCTTGGTTCCGATGGAGCCGGTATTGTCGATCCGGTTAATAAGTAATTAAAGTAAAATTTGATTTGACCTCTTTAAATGTACTTTTTCCCACTTAGAGCTCAACAAAGAGACAGCAATCAAGGTTTAGGTGCAACAACAGCATCGGTTCCCGATTTCGAAGATAATGAATATGATGCTTATCGTAAACGCATGATGTTGGCCTATCGATTTAGGCCAAACCCAATGGTATTTTCGTTTTGTTTTACTATACTCTAACAATTAATTCTAATTTTCCAATTTCAGAATAATCCAAGACGAGCGTATTATTAAAGAGACTATTCTAAAACAATTATAGGTAATCTTTTCCATACATTGCATAAATCAAATATTATTAGATAGATTAGAAATTGTCGCATAATTATTATGAAAATTATTGAGAATTTAAGAAAATAAAGTTATACACAATTTTTTTGGCTCTTTAAATTGGATTTGTTGTATGTTTTGTCTTTCTTTCAAAAGAGCAATAGTTTATGAACTTGTTCAAAAAGTACTTGAAAAACCTCACTAAATTTGTTTCTGATAGTTTTTTTTTGGATTTCTGAATGAATTAATCGTGAAGAGGCGCTTCATATTTTTGTATCGATCTTTAGATCAATTTTACAGTCACAACTTTTCGTTTTTATTGAAAAATACTAAAAACAAAATACTTTGTTGAGTTTTAAAGGCGTAACACATCGAGCTCAACAAATGCCGGCATTGTGATCCTTATTCCAAACAAAATGGGGATCTTTTCTCACCCGCACAACTTATCGATTTTAAAAAACTTCACAAAAAAATACTTTGGTAATCTTTAGATCTTTTCGAAAGTATTTTTAAAAGATGCGCGTCATTTTTCCGCTTAAAATGAGTCTACGCACGTGTCGCTGCGACCGCGGGAACATTTTTAAATTTCAAAAAAACATTTTTTTACCTCCTACTGAATTCTGCTTGCCTGTTACTTTCGACAAAATTTGTAGGCAAATGTACTGAAAAATGTGATTTATCAAAAACATTCGTATGGCTTCCGTAAATTTTTTTTTACGAGGAACTTCGACTCATAAGCTTAATTTAAACCATACGAATGTCTATGCATTAGCTTAGTGTGGCGAAGCTCCTCGCCAATTTTTTTTTGGGGAAACCATACAAATGTTTTTTGATAAATTCAAAATTTTTTCAGTACACATTTTTAAAAAAGTAACAGGCAAGCAGAATTTTGTAGGAGGTAAAAAAGTGTTTTTTTGAAATTTAAAAATGTTCCCGCGGTCGCAGCGACACGTGCATAGGCTTATTTTAAGCGGAAAAATGACGCGCATCTTTTAAAAATACTTTCGATAATATCTAAAGATCC
>JANSTW010042461.1:0-14184 GCA_027564275.1 Diadocidia ferruginosa
GTCAAAAATATTGGGCTCGATGATTTTAATAAAAATTAAAAATTTGAAAATATATCAAAAGATCAAAATATTAGAATATCAGAATTTCAGAATATCAGAATATCAGAATATCAGAATATCAGAATATCAGAATATCAGAATATCAGAATATCAGTTATGAGGGTAACAAAGTATATATCAACATATCAGGATATCAGAATATCAAGTTATCAGGATATCAATAATCAGGATTTCAGGATATTAGGATATCAGGATTTCAAGATATCAAGCTATCAGGATATCAGCATATCAGAATATCAGGCTATCAGGATATCAGGTAGCAACAGATATTTTTGAAGAATTAATTAACAATTATAGGTATAACTTATGTCGGTCATTGCAAATACGTATATATAAAGTGCAAGAAAGTAATAAACTGTTTCTACTTTCTTTTCTTGAAATTTTTTGTATTTCTTGGGGTTATTAGTATAAAAAACCTCTAAACAAATAAAAAACTATATAGTAATTTTCATTATAACTAGGTAAGAAAAACATCTTAGATATTTTTAATAAAACAAAATTTAGTTTTTTTACAAGATTTAATATAAATTTTTCCGTGCTCCAAACTAACCAATTTTTCACGGTATTAAATATCAAAACTTTTCATATATATTTTTATAAACATATGTATACCGAAAAACATGACCACACTTTCAAACATCACTCGTTTACAGAATATTTTAATATAAACAAAATTTATATATAATACAAAAACCGCAACATTGACCAAAAACATACAATTCTATTTCATGTTATATAATAATAATTCTAAAAATAAATTATTTTTATAAAAAACATTGATTAATGTGCAAAATGTTATTAAATATCATTGTGTAGATAGATATGCTTGGTTTTTATATACATAGAAAAAATGTTCATTAAAGGAAAAAAGTTTAAAATATATATAAACATTATATAGTTAATACTTATTATAAATCTGCGGTACATTTTCTTATAAGTAAAACTTGGTTCAAATATAATGCAGATGATGAAACCACATTTAAGAGTATATCACGTTTCATATCACTGACTGAGCAAAATATAATATTATATTGTGCAAAAATATTTCAGCATTTATCATTGTATGTATGTATAATACATAAAATAAATATATAAAGTATGTGCAACATATTTATATTAAAGCTTTAAAATGAAGAAATTAAATTCATAAATCTCTGTACAACAATTTTTATTGTTATATTTTATGGTTTAGTTGAATAAAAGTAACAACAACCAACAAGCAGAATCAAAAATTTGTAAATGGAAAATGTTGGAGTTATACTATTCTTTCAGGTTTTTTTTTCGGTTATGTTTAAGCAATAAAACATAAATTTAACTTCCTTTTTAAGTATATTGTACCTAGAGCTACGAAAGCTTTTGGAAATTATATTGTCATGGGCGCCCATAAATAAAAGGGAAATTGATGATACTAAAATGTTGATTGAATATGAAAAAAAAATTATATAAAAACGTACCTATAGTATTGAACCTTGTGGTATACCTCATGGAACCAGCACTAAAATATAACAAATACAATAAAATAATATCAACAAATTTATCAAGCAAAACTCTTGATCAGGTAGATCGTTGATAAACATTTAAAACCAGGAATGGACCTAGTATCGAACCTTGTGGTACACCACACTAAATTTTTGTTAACATTTAAATTGTTCAATAGCCCACAAAATTTAAGAAAATTACAAACAATTAAATTTAATAAAATTCATTTACAAATAAATTTGACAGAATGTTGCATCTGTCAGACCGTTAAGTTAATAATAAATGAAAACAGCATCGAACCATGTGGTACACCATAGAAAAGCGACAGATCGTAAAAAATTTAACAATGTTAGTCCATTTTATGATTAATTTAATGCTTAATACTGTAAAAAACCTTGAAAAAGTCTAAAAATAATAAAATGCACACTAGTTTCTTATCAAAGGCTCTTGCTATATTTAAAAGAGAAGCATAAATTGTGCTATAATTAAGTCTAAAACCAGATTAACTAGATGAAAAAAGCTTACTTATAAATATATATTTATAGGTTAATTTAAAATTTGTATGAGATAAATCATCTTAAAAATTTGTTTATATAATTGTTCTGTTTGCTTCTCCTATACGTCATCAGCCATGGGACGAATAATAAATAATTCATTTTAGTTAATTTAATCCCTTTAATAAAAAAATTCAACCTTCGCCCATTATACAGGACCAGCGGCGTATTTCCCTACAGGCCACTTAGGCAAATGCTTATGGCCCCCGACTCAAGCGGCCCCCAAATTATCAAATTATATGCAATAATTTTTAATTTTATTAAGTTTTTTAGTTATTTAAAATATATGTACAGAAATTCAGGACATTGGGGCCTCACAAAAAAAATTGTAAGTTATACAAATTCAAAGGCCAACGAGGGCCTCATATATTAAATTTTCTATTTTACGATATTCTTAGCAACAAATTTCGTTGCGCGGTACTTTTGACTGATACTTTTATAATAATGTACTTACTGTTACTATTACAATTGAAAGGACCGATTTTTATTTAAAAAAATGTTTTTATCTTTTTTACTATATACAATAATCAAACCTAATCAGGGGGCCTCCAATTTCGGATTTAGGGCCCCCGAAGACCATAGTACGCCACTGTACAGGACATAAGTAAAAATAATACACAAAAATGACCATTGAAAAATATAATCTCCTGTAATATGTAAGTTCGCATCGCATATTTTATATGAAGTTTTTATAACTAGGATGTGGTCGAAATACACATCCAGCCAAACGGAATATAAGTTTGGGATATTTTTATATATACTTTTTTCGGAACATTGTATTCGTCCAGTTAATATTATGCAATTTAGTTGTTTTTTCTGGTCTGTCGTTTGCAGACATTACATAGTTTTTTATTTATAAAAAAATAATATTTTACTTTTTGAAAAAGATAATTTTGAATTTATAAACACAACAAACTTTTACACATACACATCGTTTACAGCTCATATATGCGATAATTCCAGGTATTAATTAAATAAATAGTTTAAAAATACGATTTCGACATAATGCAAACGTTTTTTTTAACTCTGTAAAATTATTTATTTTTTAATTAATTAATTTTTAAAATGTAGTTGGTTAGTTAGTGTATCCTAAAATGAGTGTATTATATGTGAGTTTATAAATATGTTTCATTTCATGAGAAAGTATCACATTAAGACGAGTCTATTGCACTTTAGGTTTAGACTATTTGAATAGTTGTTCTGGAAATATTTATTTAACATTTTATAAATTACATAATATCAGAGCTGGAAATCATATGCAGAACGAAGAATTTTTTTTTTCTGACTTACTTAGTATGAACGATTTTCACTCAAATTCTTGGACTTGTTTCCCTCAATCAAATGCAATAATTGTAAATAAATAATATAATAATTTAAACTGGGTTTTATCAAAATTTAATTCTTGTTTTTTTGTTAAAATTTTGATTTTTTTAATTCTTGCAGATTTTTACTCAATTTCTTTGATTTTTTCACTCAATCACATTTAATAATTAAAAATAATATAAAAATTTTAAACTGAAATTTAATTTTTGTTTTTTCTAAAAAAAAAATTTTTTTTTTATTATTATAGATTTTCACTCAAATTTTTAATTTTTTTGTCTAAATCCAGTGTTTTTTCAGAACTTTGATTACAACTTTAAAGAAATGATGAAAAATATACAAACTAAATAAAAACATTTGTAAAAAATCCAAAAAACATTGTTTTTTTATTTTGATTTTTCTCTCAATTGAGTGTTTTTGCAAAATAAAGATAAAATAATTTTTAAAAAATTATGAAAATAAACATATTTATCAAATTAATTGAAAATATTCTACAAAAAATACTCAATCAATTTCTTTGATTTTTTTTCTCTCAATTGAGTAAATTGTATGCAGAATTTAAATTATATAGGTAGTTATATAAATAAATTTTGAAAATAAAAAAAATAAATAAAAATAGTTGTAAATTATCAAAAAAAAAAAACAATTTTTTTTTTATTTTTTCACTCAATCGAGTGTATTTTTTGCTGATTATAGTTCTTTAGAAAAAATTGCAAATTTATAAATTAAATAAAAATAATTGTAAATATTTTAAACACAAACAAATAAAATAAAATAATTGTAAATTATCTAAAAAATTCTCTAAATTTCTTTTGATTATTTCACTCAATTGAGTGTATTTTTTGGAGAATACACAATATAATTCTATAGAAATTATAAAAAATATCCAAACTAAATAATAATTGAAAATAATTAGAAATTAGATTATATAGTTATATAGAAATTTTGAAATTAATAATATTTTATAAAAATAATTGTAAATTACCAAAAAAAATCACTCAATTTTTTACTCAATCGAGTGTATTTTTTGCAGAATATAGTTTAAAGTTCTTTAGAAAAAATTATAAATGTATAAATTAAATAAAAATATTTGTGAATAATTTAAAAACAAAATTTCACTTAATATCTTGGATTTTATTTCACTCAAACGAGTGTATTCTCTAAAGATTATAGATTATATCGTTCTATAGAAATAATAAAAAATATATAAATTAAATAAAAATAAATTGTAAATAATAAATTATAAATAAAAAAGAATATTGAAAATTTATTTTCGTTATAAAACAAAAAACTATCAAAGTTTTATTTTTACTCAAAAAACAATGCTTCATGGTGAGTTCGACATTATAAAAATAAAAATATAATTTAATGTTAAAATAAATTTATAAATCATTATATTATTATGTGCGGTAACCACACAGAGCTACCCATAATAATATGATTTAAAAAATACTGCATTAAAAACCATATTTTAACAAACTCATTGATATACAACGTCCTATAGAGTGCAATTTATAAGATTTTAATGTAATAATATGGTCACTTGAGATACAAAACTTATATTGTATAACAAATGTGTATATCCTCCTTGGGGACCCTGAACTAAATTATATTTATTTATTTTTATACAACTCGCATCAGATACGTTTGAAGGCTAGAAATTGTAATTCGCTCTGAATAAATTCATATAAATATAAAAATTAAAATGAAAGAATATAAATTTTTCATTGCAATAATATACAGAAAGGCATCAGTACCTGCAATGCAAGCTGTACCTGCACATTGAAGAATTATACTTTTTTTACAATTTTATAAAAATGAAACAATTATTATTTTATAAAAAATGTATAAGTTCTAAGTACATGTGACGTAAAACAAAAATAATAAAAATCAACATTTTATTATTTATTATTTTAAGGACAACTTGTGTTTATTGTTTGCACAAAGGAAAAGTATATATTTTATAGGTAGTTGCAGTCGGAAACAAAATGTATATTTTTATAAATAATTGTCCGGAATAAAGGCATTACATTTAGCACCCAACTTGGCACTCGAACCTACGACATGAGATTAAAAATATCATGGTTTATGCCAAGTCAAAGTTAAATCATGTTACGACTAAGTCACTGAACCCGAAATAAAGACATCACATTTGGCGCCCAACTCAAATCTATGACCCTGACAATAAGAGTTTCATGCTCTACCGACTGAGATAGTCGTGGTTGCAGTAGTCGTTACTTGAATTTAAGTGTAATGAGTTTTCAAGAATTATAATTATTTTATAATCTTTAATTATAAACAATAAAAGTGTTTTAAAATGATAAGAAGAATAATTGTTAAAATAAATCTTATTGTATAGAAAATTTATGTTTCTTATTCTATAAAGTCTAGCCCAAAATCAATTTATAAGCTTGTGCAAATAACATAGATAAAACTAACTGGGTTCAATCGCACTTCAATAATCATCATTAAAAAATACAAAAATTGAAACAAAAAAAAAATCATTTATTACAGCCATTACAACTCGAAAAGTTTATAAAAATAATATTGTGAAAAAAAAACATCAAACAATTTTTAAATAAAACAAAAAAATCCCAAAAACTTTTTTTAAATAATTCCAGATAAAATAAAACAAATTAGTTTAGGGAACAAACAGAAAAAAACAAACACCGGCACATAGAAAGATTTAAAAATGTATAAAACAATAGGAAAAGTTAAATTATCTTTTTTTGCGTTTATTTTAATGGAAATTTGCATAAAGTTAGACAATTTAAAGAGCAACAAAAAAAAAAACGATCATTGTGTACAGTCACACACACACACATCAGTGCTCGTCCCAAACAATTTTCACAAAGAAGAAAATGTGAAAAATGTTTTTTTCTAAATACATAAAGAACTTTAACGTAGAACAAAAAAAAATATTTAATTCTTACAAAGGTTACAATATTTTCTTCTTATTCAACATACCTGTTTTATTCAACCAAAAAAGAAAAAAAAGTCTGATGGAATTAGACACGCAGTGCGAACTTTTTTCTTATTTTTATTGTTTTATGTAAGTCTACATAAATAAAAGTGTGAGTCTCTTCTGCTGTATATATATAGGAGTGAGCTGTAAATAAAGAAAAAGTTTTAATAGTAAAAATGTTTTTATTTATTATTTTTTATATAGTAAATGATTTATATAATTTGTTTGTCTATAAAAATATGAAAAAGTTTATTTTTTACTATTTATTGTATAATTATTTCATTGTTCTTAAAGATTTATGCATTTTATTTTATAATTTATTTTAATGAAGTATTTTTTTTATATGACGATTATTAGGTAGTAAAAAACGACATTAGAGATACTTTTGTTATCATTTTTAGTTTTTTAATAATATTTTATAAAATGACAAAAAGTGAAAATAATTTCAAAACAATAAAGTTATACAAGAAATGAACTTTGTAGTTTGTATATCAAAATGTCGATATAATTTACCTTTGCATATAAAATTTTATGAACTTCGCATAAGAAAACACTAATAAAATAATTTATGTTTTTAGTTTTTATATAAAAACAATAGGATTATTAGGTAATTTGATGTAATAATTTTTTAACAAAAAATAGGAAGATTATTGTTAAAAAATGATAAATGTTTTATGAGCAATAAATCTTATTTAAAATAACCTTCCTGTACTTTTTAGTTTCAATGAAAATATTAATCTTTTATTATAATTAAAATTTATTTATCAATTTGATTCAAATAAAAAAAAATTAAATTAATTAAATTTCACTTTTGAGTACTTAATTTACATTTAAAGAGTTTTTTTTTATTTATTGTGATATTTTATTGAACTTTTGTTTTTTAATAATACTTGGTATCTATGGAATAAGGACATCACATTTGGTGCCCAACGTGGAGCTGGAACCTATGACAATGAGATTAAAATGCATCATGTTCTACTGAAATAGTCAATTCGTTGTTAAATCCAGGTACGACTAAGTCATCGAAGGTTTTCGAATTATACGGCCATTACATTTGGCGCCCAACGTTGGGATCAAACCTATGATATAATTATTAAGAAGCTCTGCCGGCTAAGCTAGACAGGTAAAGTCTAAATTTTGTAATTAACTTAATTTTTTTTTAATTTAAATTAAAAAAAAAATCAGGGGATGAATTCGTTTCAAGGATCAATATTTAAATTGGGTTTTTTCAGACATCATTTGTGATATTTATATAAATTTTGAAATCATTATCTTATCTCACAAAAAAAATTTTTTTTCATGAAATTTTATTATTAAAAACAAGTTATATGAAAAAAAAACTTTACTTTGCAGGCGGTAGAATTAAAATTAATCACAAGGTCAAAGGTTTGATCATCACGTTTGGCGCCAAATGTAATGTACTTTTTCCGTACATGTTGGATCATTTAAATGGTAAGGGTACAAGATCGATCCATTAAATTGGTTGTTTCTGACGTCATTACTGATTTTTATATATGTTTTGAAATCATTATCTTATGCCAAAATATTTTTTTTTTCATAAAATTTGATTTCGATAATCAAGCTATAAAAAAACATTTTGTGAGACTTTACTTAATAGTCGGTATATGAGATTATATTACTCCTTCGATTCAGTATATAAGGTCTGTCACCATAAGGTCTGGTCAGACTTGACGGTTTAAAGAATGCGTATAGCTTTCTTGTCGAGCATCGGAAAACAAAACATTCACTTTATATTTATATATTATATATTATATTATTTATAGGCATATATACCGATAGATGAAATTTGGCTAATTTTGATGTGTAACTTGAAAAGATCTTACGTCCCGAATGCTAATATCACTGTTGATGAGCAACTATTCCCAGATGACAGAAGGTCATGGTTCACAAAATATACACCGAGTAAGCTTACAAAGTATGGCATCAAGGTAAGGTGGGTAATGTAGTTGGTTAATTGGTTACAGTAGCAATTCTAGCAAAAAAACAAACTAGCTATAGACGTCAATAAGTTGGGTGTATGATTTAATCACCAAACTGACAAGCGCTGTCCATGATACCAACCAAAGCCAAAGAGTCGTGTTGAATCTCGTTGCTTATAGAATCAAAATACTGCATTTCTGCGATTTTTTTTTGTCGAAATATGATATGACGAAAAATCTTCACTGTCCGAAAGAATAAAACGTTCTTGCCACCAGAAAAGATTGATCCGAAACGAGCAGTTTGGTGGACTAAGTTGACTTTTCATGACAGCGATATGTCGCTTTGCTTGTATATGGCTAAAAAAGCCAGTGTTACTTATTTCCATTAATCCCCATACTTGTCAAGTATGTAAAATAGGAAATCAGCCAAATCTATACCAAACTTAAGACAATAATATATTAAATTGCAAAAAGAAGACGTTGATACCATGGATTAGATCTCGGATAAGATGCTCTGGAATATACCGGGCAATTAATATAGATGGACACTTTCGATGTTTTACAAACTATTGGACATCTTTGGATAATATTATTTATGCATGGTGAGCTGAAGCCTTAAAAAACGAACAAACGGCGAACGTTTATCGTGAAACTTGTGCGACCGGTTTTTATGCCACATATGGAGTAACAGTACATATGGTTAACGAGTAAAAAATGCAAATGTAGTGAAATAATCTTACAATAAAGTCGCTATTGCTACTTACAACATGATAAGCATTGATAATAATAGGGATATTTATGACCCCCAGGCCAATACACTCATTAGAACCAGAGCCAAGCTTTGCAGAATTAAATTGCGAGTCTTGTGGAACTAGCGAATCTATATTAGCCAGGTGGCAATACATGTCCCATATTCCTTTTAGGACGGTGACATTTTTGCTCGATTTTGTTCATATTTCGTGAACAAGCTAAACAAAATAAAAAAAAATATAGGAACAATTTAGAAAAAGGAAAATTCCTCATCCCCCCTTTCTGAGAAACTAGCTCACACGATTGTGTATAGGTTGGGCTTTACCTTTTTTATTTAAAGTATTTTTAAAGGTAAATATTATTTTTTAATGTACACACACAAACGATTACTGCCGTCCAGAAAGGAATATATTTTATATAAGGTCTGACCAGACCTCATACAGTTAGATCTAGATCGGATAAGTTCCTGAAGCCGAGGGTTAATCAGAAGGTTATATGTTGAATCATCACTTTGGGCGCCAAATGTACTCTACTCCGAACATGATGCATCCTTTCAATTTTGAAATCGATATCTCACCAAATAAATTTTTTCATGTTATTCGATTGTTTTTAGAAAAATATTTGTAGGGGATGAACGGTTGTATATAAATAATAATTAATAATACTTAGAGGTACCTATATAGCATTTTTATTGTGTTTATTTTTTGGTGCACAATACAAGTTCAATGATTGTGAAAAATTTTAGATTTTTATCTATGAAAATACAGAACTTATCTGGATATCCGGGAAATTTCCCAAGCCGGACGTGCAAAAATTTGAATTTGTTAAGGTAAGATATAAGAGATAATGTACCATATTATATAGGTAATAAATCATATAGAAAAAAAGACAATTCTGCAAAATTTGTCCGGCTAGGATGATTGACATTTGTTTTTTTTTTGCTTCTGTTTAAATTTAATCAACTTCCAATTATATTTTCTATTTAATTTTTATTGTTACCAAAAATACATTTATTTAATAAAGCTCCCGCATAAAATAATTAAAAATTTCTCTAAAGTTACACTTAAAACTTCCGCAAAAAAAAAATTTTTAAACATCAAGAGCTATCCAAAAAGCAGCTGTACAATAGAAAAAACAAAAATTTATATATAGAAAAAAAGTAATTATAAATTTTCATAAATTTAAAATCCATTAAACAAAAATTTGTATTCAATAAAATTAATTAAAAACTATACATAGGTACACACAAAACAATAAGAAAAATTTTAATTAAAAACAAACAGAAAAAAACCATTACAAAAATTTCACTTTTTTCGAAAAAATTTATTTTAAATATAAATAAAAGAAAATTAACATTAATTATATTATAGTGCTATGAGTGTTGATCAACATATTTTATTAGAAGCCACAATTTATACAAAAAAAAAAATAAAGAAGTGGAAAAAAACACTTGGGCATATTTTTTACAATGTTGAATAATTGAAAATTGTATCTAGACATTTAATCGCTTGCTTATTATGTATATAAAGAAAATATTGTTCAATTTAAAAACACTTTGAACAAAATCCCACAACATAAATATGCGAAGAAAAAATTGGTTTTTAAAACAATAATTAATATTTAAAAATGTAATGAACTGAAAATGTACATTTCAAAAAAACAATAATTCATGCGGTGTTTGTGTGTAATTTGTCATTTCACCATTTTCACAAAATAAATAACTCTGTAAGTAACGTTCGCAGTTTAAGTGTATCGCGCGGTTAAACAATAGAGATTAACGTATTTTAATAAAATTGCAAATATAAACTAAAACAACTTGAAAAATTACTATATATATGCAAACACATCGTTTTCATAATGCATTTTTCTCTCACAAATTTAAATTCTTTATTTTTTTTCATATTAATAGGATTTAAATAAAAATATTATTATATATTTAAATTTTTTATCGTGGCACCATCATCATCATTATGCTAGGTATGGACCAGTAGATATCGTCACTGACTTGTACTAGACAGGTTCTGAGTTTGAGACTTGATATAGTCGAGATTTTTTTACAATTGGAATAACATTATTTATATTTATTTTAAATATTAATATTAATATTAATTAATAAAATTAAATTAAAAAATATTATATATCATTACATTTGGCGCCCAACGCGGGGTTACCACCTATAACCTTCTGATTAGGAGTCTTTGCTTTACCAAATAATTTATTTTTTCAAAAAAATTGATTTTTTTGTTTAAAATAATATAATCAGTCGTCAATAAAAACCATCATATACATAAAAGTCCCTATGCTCCCTAACGTTGGAGCAAAAGATACAATAACAATGATGATCAAAATCATCATCATTAAAAAAATCAACATAAAATAATCAGCAGATATAATTTTGTATATATACGAATACGGTATAATCATCACGCGCGAGAGAAAGTGAAACTGAAATTGTAAATATTAATAAAAAAATTTATTAATAATAATAATATGCTTAGCTTATATATTATTTATTTTATGTGAAAAAGTAGGTCACATTGATCGATCGATAATGGAAATAAAATTGAAAACTGTGAAAAATTGTTTTGTTTTCGTTTATTTTATATTTAAATGTTGTTTGTTTTAATGTTGTATATAGAATTATTTATAATAATTGAAAAAATTATTATGGATACAATTTATTTAAAAAACATTTTATTGAATACATTTGTTGCAAAAAAATGATGGTGGTGACAAGAGGTTAAAATAATTTTATTTTTTATTTATTAATATAATAAACTTTGATCTTTTTAATTTAAAATTCTGTACACAAAAAAAATCCTACAATTTTTTTGTTTTTCGAAAAAAAGGGTTCGTCGTTTTATTGAGTCTTTAGTTTTTATATTAAAACTTTTCTTATGTACATTTTTTTACATATCTTCTTACAGTTTATGATATTTTTTATACAAAACTCTGTCATTTTCTAAGATGATTTTTGTTGCTTTTTGTACTGCGTGAAGGTTAGTCGTATTTTTATATTATATTATTTAATAAATTATTGCAAAAAACAAATCATGAATTTCTTTGTTTAAACCATTTTTTTATATAAAAAAATCATATTTTTTTGTCGCCTTTTTTATTTATATTTAACGAAATATTACAAAAAAACACGAAATAAATAAATAAATTTATATTTTAAATTGCGTTAAAAATTAAAAATTTAACAGATAGATTTTTTTATCGATTTTTGTAAATTGTAAATTATACAAAATCGTGCGCAGCATGTTTATATTTTTAAAAATATTATGAAATTTAAATAATAAAAAAGCCACATTTTTAATACTTTTGATTTTTTTCTTAATTAAATTTGTCAAAAAAAAGAAGCAACAAAATATTCTGATATATTTTATACAAAAATATGAAAAATATTAAATTGTTTATAAGAGTAATTTTAAGATATTTTTTCACAGTTTAAAATATGAGAAATTCGTTTTTCTACGTATTTGTAGAAAATTATTCATTTATTTAACATTTTTCATGCCGATTTATCTAGGATTATTTCAATATTAGAAATTAAAAAAAAGTACTCAGAAAATATAATTTTCGCAGTTTTTAAAATCTAAGAAGAAAAATTATTTTTTTACAATTATGATTTCCTGACTTTTGGTAACATAACCCAATTTGAAATATTTTGTCATATTTTTTTTAATTTTCCAAATTTCAAGATCAATGTGAAATGATATTTTTTTTAATTTACAAGCAAATTTTTTTTTATTGTAAACATTTTTGCATTTTTTTTAAATTATGAAACTCGACCTATCCTATATTGTAAAAATTGTTATCGTTAAAACAAAGTTACAAGATTAAACAAAAAAGACATTTTAATCGAAATAATTAAGTTTCAGCATTATTTAAGAAAATTTGCAAAAACAACGAATTTTTAATATATGAGCTGGCAAAGTTTTATGAGTCAAATGAAACTGAATAAAACAAAAGACTCATTAGGGCTAAATAAATAAGTATAACGTTTAAATAATATTGCAATTTAAACATAATTAAAAAAAATCAAACCTACAATTTTTTTTAACGACTTAAGTGAAACAACGAACCTTTTAAAAAATTACCAATTATTTGAATTAAATTAATAATCAAAAAATCTATTACGCGACAATTCATTCGCACAATTAAAAGACTTAAATTAGCGACGAACCTTATTTTATCTGCACATTAATATTTGAATATCAAATTGTTGTTAAGCTACAGCGTTTTTACTTATATTGATTTTTTAATTAAATATAAATTAATTTTCAATTATTTCTTGTTGAAATATAAATTTATTTAATTTTGTATTCACATATAACAAGTGTATAAGTGAAAACGATTATAAATAAAAAAGAAAATTTTCTAATATATAATTATTGTATAGTATATAGGTAAAAAGTCTTTTAATCGTTTAAAATAATTAAAAATAATTATGAATTATCACTGGAGTTAATTAAAAATGATATTGTTGATAATTATTAAAATATGGGATTAGTAGGAACATAAACATGATTCGGAAGTCATGTAAATGCTGATCTACCTATTGGAAGAAAAGGACGTAATTTTAAATAGGTATATCATGCTTACTTGTTTCGGAGTAAAAATATCATTATAATGATGAATTGCAAATAAAAGTAATATTATTGTCTTGCATTTAAAACAGAATAAAATTACGGGAATTATAAAACTGCAAAAAAATGTTTTCCTTACTCCAAAATTAAGTTAAATGTCCTTTATCATTTATTTTATCTGATGCCGCATATATTTTAACTTTTAATAAACATTTATATTATTGATGCTGCATTTAAAAAAAGCCTGTATTTTTGTAGTAAATTTGATTTATGCTCGCAAAAATCCATCAAAGAAGTTACTAAATATTGAATTAATGCAACATTTGGAATTTTCAAAAACATTTGTTTATTGATTTTTTTAAATTAATTCTTACCTATAAAATACTAAAATTCAAAAAATATTATCTCTTTTGGCGTAAAAATCAATTTTTATGACCTAAATGAATGTATACTATCTCGAATATTTTAATTATTTTTAAAAAATCATATATTATTTATTAGTTCACAAATAAATCTTTTCTTTT
>JANSTW010042472.1:0-14181 GCA_027564275.1 Diadocidia ferruginosa
TCGGCCCATCTCAGGTCTGAGGTGACAGCAGCAATGGATTTTAGAAAAGTTCTAACATTCCAAGATGCCATCAACCTATCGTTATTCATTGTTCGTTGCTTGTGTCGTTGCCGTTTTTCCGGTCCAATCCGAGGCGATGTTATTAGATACATAACCAATGTTTGTTTTTCTAGGGTAGGTAGTTAACCTAACGCCAAACCTACTGGTAAGCTAAAGATCTCGTAGGGCAAATCTGTAGCTTTCGTTTTGGTCCGCGGGTGGTATTTTATTTCCAACCTGCCCTCCGGCGTACCGGTTAGGGCATCCCCTATCCGCCACCTGGGTCGCGTCCGATGGAAGAACCGAAAACTTCTCACGGAAAAGAATATAATAATAAAGAATGAAAAATGAAGAGAATGAAGCATGAAGAATGAAGAGAATTGAGAGAATAAAAATAATGAAGATTGTAAGAATGAAAAATGAAGAATGGAAAATGAAGAGAATGAAAAGAAAGAAGAAAATCGAGGGAATGAAGAGAATGAATACATTGAAGAGAATGAAGAAAAGGGAATGAAGAATGAAGAGAATAAAGAAAATGAAGAGAATGAAAAGAATGAATAAAATGAAAAGAATGAAGAGAATGATAAGAATAAAGAATGTAAGCATACAGAATGAAGAGTGAAACATGAAGAATGAAGAATAAAGAAATTAAGAGAATGCAAAAAATGATAGAATGAAATAATTAATAGAATGAAAGGAATGAAAAAATCGAGAGAATGAAAAGAATGAAGAAAATGAAGCGAATGAATAGAATGAAGAGAATGAAAAGATAAAGAGAATAAAAGACTGAAGAATGAAGAGTGAAATATGAAGAATGAAGAAAATGAAGAAAATGAAGAGAAGAAGAAAATGCAAAAAATTATGAGAAAAGAGAATAAAGTAATTGAAGAGAAAAAAGAGAATGAAGAAAATTAGGAAAAATAAGAGAATGAAGAAAATCAAGAGAATGAATAGAATATATTCTCCATTTATAGACTTCAAGTACGAGGTGAATGAATAGAATGAATAGAATGAATAGAATGAAAAAAATTAATAGAATAAAGATAATGAAGAGAATCAAGAATGAAATAGAATGCAGAAAATGAAGTAATGAAGAGAATGAAAAGATACAAAGAATTAAAAGAATGAAGAAAATGAAGAGAATGCAAAAAATGATGAGAATGAAGAAAATAAAGAGAATGAAGAAAATAAAGAAAAATAAGAGAATGAAGGAAATGAAGAAAATCAAGAGAAGAGAATGAAGAGAATAAAGAGAATGAATAGAACGAAGAGAATGAAAAGAATGAATAGAATAAAGAGAATGAAAAGAATGAATAGATTGGAGCGAATGAAGAATGCAGAGAATAAAGAAAGAAGAATGCAAAAATAATAGAATGAAGAATGAAGAAAATGAAGGTATGAAGAGAATGCATGAAGAGATAAAGATAATGATAAAAATGAAGAAAATAAAGAGAATGAAAAGAATGAAGAGAATAAAGAGAATGAAGAGAATGACGAGAATAAAGAGAATGAAGAGAATGACGAGAATGAAGAGAATGGAGGAAATGAAGAATGAATAAAATCGTTATATTTCTTTCATTATTTGTATTATTCTACTCACGTATTATATTTCGGCGCACAAACAATGGCCAAAGCTTCCGGCATCATAATTTGATATGAACAGTGAGTATGTAGGTCAACTGATGACAAAAATGCTGTTTGTGTTGGATGAGTCTATTAAAAACAATTATTAAATATTTAAATGAAACAATTTCATCTTTCTTTACATGAATCCAACCCAACGTAATTAGATTTTGTTGATCTTGAACATCAAAAATGTCCTCTTCGTTCATCGTTGTACAGCTGTCCGACGTTCCCCTTTGCTTCGGTACAATAACATGACTAATTATTAATTTGTTATGTGCCTAAAATGAAAATCAAATTATTAAAGGATTTCTTTATCAAGAAAATGTTTACCAATCTTCCGGCCAATATTCCACAAGTTTCAATATTTGACGATGTGTTTCGATGAGCCAAAGCAAGAAATTTTGACATTGTATCACGTGGAACAATAACTGGTCGTAGGTCACCTTCCATCAATGATGACGATGAGTCTGACGGTTTTAGGGTCCGATCAATTGAAGGTTTGCTAAAATATAAAGGATTTTTAAGAATTTTTAAGACAATATGAGGCGTAGTGGACCTACTTCGGAACAGTCTTGTTTGATTCAGGCAATAAGAGACCACCTGGTAAATTTGATTTAATGGTTGACGATGGGAAATCATTTGGATAAACTACTTGATCTAGAATGTCAGAGGCTGACGGTGCAGACGGTAGATTAAAGTCTATACTCGGCAATGAGTTGATTTTTACGGATGTCGGTACATTTGATGGAATCTACAACTTAAAGTTAGTTTATTGTTCTCAATACTGATGTTAACCACTACCTTATTTTTTAGTGCTTCTTTGGCACGTTCAGCCTCTCGACTTACTCGATCAGCCTCTTTCTGCTTCAAGAATTCCGTATATTCTGCCTCATATCGAACCAACAGAATTCGTTTCATTTTCTCCGTCAGCGGTAAGACTTCCTTTAGCTTGTCCTGATTTGGTTTCTTCAGTGCAGCCGGAACAGTTTTATACTCTGGATGTGTTATGATTTTATCCAAAAATAAGGTCATAAATTTAAAATATAAAATATAAGCATTTTCCAAATTGCCCTCATTGTGATACACCTGAGCCATTCGAACCATTTCCATACCAGATCGATAATACCTAAGAAAATTGTGTACAATTACAATAAACATCCAGGGATGAGTCATTTTCATATCTGGGCAGAAATGTACTAACCTTTTTATGGGCACTCTAGCATCAATGTCAACCATGTTACCGTATTTCGTCAGATGCCTTATCCGTTCTTGTGGATCGACCAGTCCCATGCCCGTGTAATTTATTGTTTTGTTCATCGTAATCGATTATCTAAATTAATAAAATTTCTAAAATTTCCAAAAAAACACTCCAAATTTTCGCGTTTGTTTTGGTAATAAAATGCAAAAGGCTGCAATTTTTTTTTGTTATGACATTTCGTGGCGGCCATATTGTGTTTTTCACCCAACAAACAATTTGTGCACGCGTTTTAATCTATGTACAATTTTCTGGATTGTTGAACGCGCTCATAAAATTTTTAAATTAAATTTTTTAATTTTTTCGTTTATGCACGGATATTTAAAATAGCAACATATGAAATCATTTTTAAATCAATAATTTGCATAAAAAAATACTTGAAATAATTTATTGATTTAATTGATGAAAATTACGTGTTTTCGCATAATTTTGGAAGTGTATTTATTGTTTTTGCTTTTACTATTCATTAAAAAAATCCATATAACATATGTTGTTTGTATGAAAATATAGTACAAGCTTTAATTTAGGTCCTGTATGGAGTAGTCAGGTAACGTCACGGCTACTAGAGGTTGTGGGTTCGAGGCTCGGAAGGGCCAAAAAATTTTCACATCTGGGTTATCAACTTTCATTCGCAGATGTTTATTAAAAAGCGTTTGCAATGGCCCGGAAGTCACTTAAAGCCGTTGTCCGCCTATATATGATACCAACTGATAGGGTTCCTCATATAGTGTAAAAACCCACTCACTGATTACTACACAACAATATACCAGTGCGATATGCTGACAACATTCCAAAAAAGCAAAAAAACCCCTTCGTCAAGTTTTGTCCATTGTGACTGCAGCTGAAGATGTTGTTATTGTTTTTTTTTCATATATGTATTTGTTATTTTTGTTGTTCAATAAAAATAAATTAAAGGTCTTCACCTGATAAAAAACGCATGTAATGTTTATCAATTTTTTCGTATGTTTTCTAAGGAAAAGTTACCAATTTAATTAAATTTAGTTAATTGGGTAACTACCTTATAAATTATTTGTAAACTATTAAAAATATTAAAATTAAATAAAGTAACATGCTTTTTTCGATACGTTGTTTTTCTACATGTATAGAGTCCTTTGCAATTGATATAATATATCTACAATCTACATGGAATGAAATTCGTATAAGAACGATAACAACGCACTAACACTAATTCACAAAATATTTGTTTCGCAACTTCAATTCCGAAAATTTGAATTTTCGAACAGTCAAACTTAACTGTCCATTTCAGTGGCTTATTCTATCAATAATGTATATTATATGCAATCAGACTACTTAAAAATTTAAAACGTAGTATTAAAGGTTAACGTAGGCGTCACATTAAACGAAGTTTTTGTTTAATAAATATGTCTATATTGATCATATCAGAACCAATATTAAAAAAATAAAAAATATTTTTAGTAGATTTAATGTAATTTTCATAATTTAAATTTTAAAAAATTAAGTCGCTATGGTAACATTAGTTAGTTATTTTTTGGTATGAATGTTAAGTAAGTCCAAGCTGAATAAGCTATTTTTATACTTATTTGTAGAGTCAAAACACTTTTTTTTCATAACCTAGGATTTTATACATTTTTCGGATTGATATTGAATTGTAATTAATTTTCAAAATAGGGTTTTTTGGTGTTTCCATTGTCTGCTTTTGAATATCAAGAATTTTTATTTACAGCAACGGGTAGCTCCCTTACAAAAAAACGGTGTTAATGAGAAGAAAATAAAGTGCACAAAGAAATAAAAAGTTCTAAATGAGGTACGATCCTGAAATTTTGTAAGGATGGTTTTTTGGTTTTTTTATTGTTTGCTATTTTGATTCACAGGAACGGGTTGCTCTCATATAGAAAAAGCAGACAAAGTGTATATTCTACGATCTTACTATTTTGATAATTTTGTATTTTTTGACGTTTTCAATTTTTTCTCATCAATTTAGTGATTTTGCTGAAATATTTTTGCTGAAAGTGTAGATCAAAATCTAATCATACAAAGTCTTTGCAAATAGCAAAATCAGTTGCCAAATTGTCGGCTATCTTCTTAAACCGAATTCTTCCTCTACAATGAAATCAAGGTCATTCAAATTAGGAAAATCAAATCGTATGTCAAATTTTTAAAAGCTAATACTGGTTATTTTTATACTGTACAGATTAAGTACAGATTTAGTTACCAGTTACCACTTACCACAGACTAAATATAGACAAAGATAATTCAAATATAGATATGTTAACACGTCTGTTTTGCCGCTACGTTTTATTACGTCTCGACGATCAAATTTAATTTTACATAGCAACCGGCATAGACTATAGCGATATGTTTGTCAGTGAAAGCTTTTTTAGCTATCATTTTCTTGTGTCGACATGTCTTTTTATACATGGTTTTTGATATATATAATTCAGAATGGACACTTAGTGTAAAAACACCGTAGCTTGAAAAAAAATTAAATTGTCGTCCTTCACGCCACTTGTGTTGATTGAACTAACTATTCACATGTAGTGCCGGTTTAAGCGAACAACTTAATTGCGAAAATCTGTCAAAATAATAGAGCAAAAAATTACAAAATGTAAGCAAAGGAGCGGGAAAATTTTACACTACCGAAAAAGATTTTAGTGTTGCCATAAAGAAATATGGCTGATTTTAGTATTACTGCGGTGAAAACATATACAAGTTTCCCCTGACAATAAGCCATGTTCATTATTATTTTTTCCGCGGAAACCTACGAAAAAAGCAAGCTACTGATATAGGTGTGCTATTACTGTATTTTATAAAATTTTCTAACGTTACTATAACAAAAAATAGTGACACATGGATAACATAAAAACAAAAATATTTTTTACTATGGGTAAAATTAATTCATGTGCGAAAGGGTTAAGTAGGGCTAATTATAAATAATACACATAAGGCAACCTGATGTGTATATGGGATGTAACTATGTCCTAACTCCTACCGGCTATTTACATTTTTATAAATAATAAATTTTGCAATAAATACCTGCAAATGTCAGCCCCAGGGATCGACTTACCTTTGTAAATAAAGTCGTAATCTTGCCACTAAATATGCCTTATGTTGTTACAAAATACATTATAAAATTTGTTCGATATTTTATTGCAACGTATTGTTACAATTATTTTATTAACAAAAAATTCGCAGAAAAATATTGTAAGTGCACTTACAATAGTTTTACATGGAGATTTTTGTGTAATATATTTTCTAAAAAATATAAAAAGAGCTATAACTTTATCAATTAAAGTAATATAAAAACAAGTTTCATTGATATGAGGAATCCAAATCTGGTAATAACTCAAAAATATTGTAAGTGCACTTACAATCTTTTTCCAGGGACCCACTGATTAGTTACTTTGATTTTTTTTAAATGAGTGGTCAGCCTGCATATACTTAAGCATACTTAAGCTATCGCGAAACCACAAATGTTATACTTAGCGGCTTCAATCAGCTGTTTTAATATTTGTTTGGTGTAATTTGCGTGCTTGTTTAGATTTGTTTGGCAAATTAGGCAATGAAATTTAAAACAAATTAATCTCAAAATGATTAGTTTACCGATTGTAAGTGCGAAAGCATTTACGGCTATACAAAATTTAAATATAGCCGATCTATCAAAGTGTACGGAACAAGAAATTCGACCACTTCTGTCGAGTTTGGTTCGCATGAGCCTGTTGTCGCCGCCGGACAACACAAAAAGTGCTGTGGAATCCAGAAAACAAATCCTTTCGCTCTTGGTTGGCATTGAGGTTGTAAATAGTATTGTTTCATTGCTCCAGGTTGACTATCATGAGCTGGAAATTGATGTAAAGAAGGAACAACAATTGAGGTAACAGTTTTTTTTGTGAATGACGAATGTAGCTAGAGTAATCCTTGTAATTTTAGACAAAAGACCGTAAATTCCAATCAAGATTCAGCTCAATTCCATGGATTACAAAACGGCGTGGCTCTGGGCTTTGAACGGGCCGATGTGACACGTAAAGTTCGCATTGTTCTCTCCGAACTGTTCTACATTCAATCGCAAATATTTGAACAAAATCAATTGAATTCGGTTCGAGGTGCCGCACAGCCATCGGCCAACGATAATATCATAAAACAATCGGAACTATTTGATAACGAAATCTATTTGGAAGAGATAACCGACATTATTTGCATTGCTTTGGCCGAACTGCCATCGCTGTTCAATATTCAAGAAGTTATCGAAACTCTGCTGTACGTAAACAATGGCAGTGCAATTATATGCTGGGTTGTGGCCAATATGCCGGATTGTTTAAAGGAAGGTAAATGCGCTGCTCGAAATGACAAATAAATCGATTTTTTTTTAAATAAATTAAATTTTAGTTGTAACATCGCTCATATCGAACAGCGATGAAGATACGCCCGAAGGTAAATTGCGATCGAATGCGCTGAACGCGTTGTGTGACATGAGTCCTGGCCAGGCTCTGGCCACACGAACATTGTGCGTTGAATTGACAAAAATGCCATCGCTGATGTTAAAATTAAGTCTAAAGGATCCAATGGATTTGGTAAGCGGAGGATACAACTTACTATTTAGGATTTACGATTGAGAAAATTAAACTTTTACGTTTGCAGATTGCATTTGTATCTGGCCTACTGTTGGGAAATGATCAGAATACGCGATCTTGGTTTGCGGTTTTTGTTCGCACTAGCCAAAAGCGTAAGGGAAACACATTGCAAGCTGTACGTGATGAATTGCTGCAACAATTAAAAGTAATTATTTTTGGTATCGATATTCGATAATCGTGTCGTTTCAACAAAATCGTCGTTCGCTCGTTTTTGACGAATTTTTGTTTCGACTAACAATCTCGTTTCGGGAGTCGTCTCCGTGTTAGGGAATAGCCGTTGGGGAAATTTTTTTCAGGTGGAATTGTAAATTGTAAATAATTGAAAATTTCCTCGAACCGTCAATTTCCTTAAAATATCGGCCGAAAGATATTTTAAGGAAATTGACGGTTCGAGGAAATTTTCATTTCGGAACTGACTTTCATGCTACGATTTGACCGTTTTATGCTATCGTGAAATTTGCAGGAGAACTGTTGCTTCGGAAGTCGTGTCACTATTAGAGAATAACCGTTAGTGAGAATTTTTCCGTTGGCTCATTTCGGCTGAATTATTGTTATTTCGAACGAATTATACCGTCGTTTCAAGAGAACTGACGTTTCGAACAAATTGCGTTTCGGAAGTCATGTCATTTAATCTTCAATTGACATTTTGGCGTATTTTCGAAGAGAAATTGAAGTTTCTGAAATCGTTTCGGTTTAAGGGAATTGACGTATGGGTCTAAGCGTCGTTTTAAACGAATTGGCCGTTTGAAAGGCATTGTTGTTTCGGAGGTCGAGTTGTTTTAAACGAATCGATTTTTCGGGTAATTTTAAAATCAATCATGATGTGTTTTTCCTCTTTCCCCATTAGAACATTGTTGTATATTCAATAAATGCACAACTGCCAGACGATTATGTGGTTAGGGGCGCCGCACTATTACGGCTCTATTGTGCTCTTCGTGGAATTGCTGGAATTAAGTAAGTCCTTTATTGTTACTAGAAAAGCCAACCAACAAATTATATTTTTTCAATCTCAGATTCAATGACGAAGAAATTCATTTACTTGTTCAGTTGGTAACATCAAAGCCGCCACCAACGGCCGCCGGCATACGTTTTGTGTCGCTAGGGTTGTGCATGTTGATTGCTTGCCCATCACTTATAGCACAGCCGGCTCACGAAGCCAAAGGAATCGAATGGGTTCAATGGTTAATTAAAGACGAAATATATTTCGAAAGTAGCAGTTGCGGCGGTGCATCTTTTGGTGAAATGTTACTGCTGATGGCCATCCATTTTCATAGTAATCAGGTGTCGGCAATCGGCGAATTGGTTTGTTCAACGTTAGGCATGAAAATTCCGTTGCGACAAAACAACACAACTCGAATGAAACAAATATTTACGCAGGAAATTTTCACCGAACAAGTTGTAACAGCGCACGCTGTTAAGGTGCCGGTCACACCGCAATTAAATGCAAATATTCCGGGCTATTTGCCGGTGCATTGTATCCATCAATTGCTCAAATCGCGAGCTTTTTCCAAACATAAAGTTCCCATTAAATCGTGGATTTATAAACAGATTTGCACATGCACCACACCACTGCATCCCGTTTTGCCGGCCCTTATTGAGGTGTATGTAAACTCGATTATTGCTCCAAATGCAAAAGGGCCCATCGAACACACTCACAAACCGTTGAGCGAAGAGGACATTGTTAGAGTATTTCAGCATTCCGTCATCGGATCACATTTGGATACAAAGAAAAAAATTTACACTTTTGAATTTGATGTTCGGCCGGCAGAGGTTAAATCTGATTTGCAGCTTGAGGCGTCGGAGCTATCGGTTAAACCAACACTCACATCACAACTTTTGCTTTTGTATTATTTGTTGTTGTACGAGGATGTTCGACTGAACAATATGGCCACAATATTGTCAAATGGACGTAAAATCAAAAGCTACTCAACCGAATTTTTGTCGGAATTACCGATTAAATATTTGCTACAACAAGCCCAAAAGAATCAGCACGACTTCGGTGGTCTGTTTAGTCCGTTGCTACGCTTATTGATAACACACTTTCCCCATTTGTCATTGGTTGATGATTGGCTTGAAGAAGAAATACTGTCCACAACGAAGCAGTTGACCGCCATCCCATCGATTCAATCTTTCCATTTTATCGAGGCGTTTGAGGCGATTGAGAAGTTCCCTTCGAAAACAATAAAATTGTTAAAAATTCTTTTGCGTATGGCGCCCACGGATGTATGGCCCTTTGCCGAACTGTTTATTCAATATTTTAAGAAGATTCTTGGCGCCGATGTGCCACGTATGTTGCAAGAGTTGTACAAAAACGTTTGGATACGTTTGAATACCGTCTTGCCAAGGCGTCTCTGGATAATGACCATAAATGCGCTGATGCCTGACGATGAAATTATTAAAATACCCTTATTGACGCAAGAGAATGTTCTCTTTGATCCGTTACAGATTTTACGATGTGATGAGCGAGCATTTCGGTGCGCTGACGCCTTGGCCATTGTTCTACGAATTCTGCAGGCAAGTCTAGCCTCATCGAAGAGTCAACTGTCACGACACATTCTTGACAAACCGTTGAACGACAAATCCGGACAGCTGCAAACGGAGAATGAACGGGAGGATTTAAAGACGGCACTGGTTGCATCACAAGAAAGTTGTGCAGTTCAAATACTACTGGAAGCGTGCATAGAAACACCAGACGATCGAACAATCCTCGGACGTCAATGGGCATTACGGGAAGTGCGCGGAATCATTTGCACGTACATTCATCATGTATTCATATCGGAACCATCGCTGGCCAAGCTTGTTCATTTTCAAGGCTATCCCAGAGAATTACTCAGCATGACAGTTCGTGGCATTCCGTCAATGCATATTTGTATGGATTTTATACCGGAATTGTTGAGTATGCCCGAAATGGACAAGCAAATTTTTGCCATCGATCTAACGTCACATCTTTCTCTGCAATATGCATTGCCGAAGTCATTGGGCGTGGCTAAGCTATGCCTGAACACGTTGTCCACTCTGCTGGTGGTTCTTTCCAACGATACGAGGGTGGAAATGTTTCGAGCAATTCTACCGTGTATTGTACGATTTGGCGAAGCCTTCCCGCCATTACTCGACGATTGTGTGCTGTTTCTTATGCAGTTGGGACGTATCGCTGAATCACAGGCAGCATTGGGTCGTTCAATATCTCTACCATTACTATCGTTAAATTCGTGTTCGCGTATACGAGCCCAGACCCGCCAAGCACAATGCGCCGAAAAATTGGTCGAAGAGGTACGAGCAACATTTTCCAAATTACTTAAAGAAGCCGTCCTAAAGCCAAAAATTTATTAGAAACAAAATAAATCGACCCACAATATTAGTTTTAAAATAAAATTACCCTAGGTGTTGTTTTAATTATCATTTACTATCTTCCCACCAATTTCCTGCACGGTAGTATTTTATGTGCACGTGTTCGGTCATATGTTTGGTGATCACTGAGAAAAGAAATTAAGCCAAATATGTACGATTCCCCCCTCCTCTTGGATCCTCCCCAAACTTTGTGGGGGGTTAGGGGTCTCCCCTGAACAACGTTTGTTCTTAGAGTTTGTGGTAATTCAGCCGAAGTTAAAATTCCACTACGACAGTCCCGACTCAATCATCCACTCAACCGCAAGTCCGAAAATTTTGGCTTGGAAAAACTGTACAAATTGTTCTAAGATTGTAATAGATATTATGCTCCGTGCTAGGAGAAAAGACACCCGATCCCAAGCTCTCTTCTGTCAATGATCTATCGGTAAAAATATTTTTGGTACAGGGCGCTACTAGAGAATGACGATCCTACTCCCATCCTTATAAACTAGGTACAATGACAGTGTATTTTTTGTTGAAAATAAATTATGGAGTAGTCTTGTCAGCTGGTGTATCTATTTCGAGAATCTCCTTCGAAAGAACACCCTCTATTTTACTGTCTATAATTTAAGTTCCAGTATAGAGCAGTGGGTAACGTCATGGCTCTGTAATCAAGAGGTTGTGGGTACGAGGCTCGGCAGGGTCAAAAATCTTCACAACTGGATTATCACCTTTCATTCGCTGGTGTTTATTACAAAGCAGTGTCCCGGAAGTTACATAAAACCGTTGTCCGTTTAGTTCATACCAACAGATAGGGTTCCACATATTGTGAAAACGCCACTCACAGATTACTAAAAACAACATACCGGTGCGACATGCTGACAACATTCTACATTAAAAACGGTTTGTCATGAAAGAACCTAGTAATCAGATTAAACAGTGATAACTGATAATGGTTGAGCCCAAGACTCTAATCGGGTTTCTTTTCATGCCATTGCTTGTTTGCTTTAAGCCTGATATAAGCTCTTCTTGCTTCCTCCTGTGTAAAAAGATACAAGGGAAGAGCAGCGCGTCTAAAGCATCTGATGGTGTGGTCCGCTTTGCCCCAGTGATACCCATAGAGGCGATTCTTTGTGTTTTGGCTAGCCTCCTGCATCAGGTTTTCACATTTGTTCCGTATACAAGATTATTGACGCGTATGAAATTATTTTGGTCTTATAATCGAAGTATACATAAAGTGGACTAACTATCTTTCGGTTCAGTTCCCACGGGTTTCCAAAAGCTCCTCTTGGTTTGCCAGAAGAATTTGGTTGTTTTATCTACTTTAACCTCCATCTGCTTACTCCAAATTAGTTTAGCGTCCAGGACCCCAAGATAACTAATATGAGGGGGTAGCATTATAGGTTTTTATTATAAATTTTTTGATTTGCTAATACAAGCCAATTTCTTTCTCAGTCATGGTGGTTTTTGCCGAGAAATTCACCTTAAGGCCGTTGCACCATTCTTCAATGAAGTCAAAGGCCCAAATGCATTTTACTGTAGACAGACCTTGTACCCGAGCCCGGTGTAAAAATAGCACAGAGTAGCAGTTCCCTGAAAGGTTACGTTATGCCCCATTCGTTGTTCAGTTCAAATGCATTAACATCTCAGGGAAGCACATCTCTTAATTTTACTCATTCGTTGTTCAATCGAGAGATATAGAAGGGGCGCGAGTGTAATGCCAAGCAATATGCATTGGCCACAACGATTAATTATTGCTTTAGCATCACATTAAACTGCTAACAAGTTACATTAGTCGTCTCCAAGTAAGTATTTAACTGCTGAATGAAACAACATTTTTTACTTATTCCAATTTATGCTCTGGCTATTTATGATGAGGTTTATTTCGTTTTAACCTTCTCACTTCATGGGTGATGTCCAGAAGTTGTATGGCTTCAACGTTGATATGATTGAGTAATCTCTTTTCGTGTTTGATTGTTTTGACTACGTTGAATAATTTGTCGGTTAGACTGCTTAGTACATGAATAACATACATCCAGATCGGCTATATAATAGATATATAAACCAGTCTGTTAGAATACTGACTCAGTTTTGAGTAATGGCCAACTAACCAGTACATTTGACGTTGTTTTAGCTTAATCTGCTCCGCTTTTTGTCTCACATGATGTTTCCAGTTCAACCTGTAATCCAAATGAAGACCAAGGTATGTTGTTGAGTCTGCTTGGGGTATTTTAACGCCATTGAGAGTCACATGGATAGATTTTAACTCATTATGTTTAATTTCCCAGTCCATTGTCCATTTGCTTACTTTGTCTAGACATGTTGTAAATTTTCAACTGCTCTAGGCTGAGATTTGTCTGTTGCCGCATTATAACTGTATCATCAGCAAATGTACCAATGAAGGTGGTATCAGTAGTTGGAATATCAGCAGTGTAGAGGAAGTAAAGAAAAGGTCCCAGGACACTTACCTGTGGTACTCCCTCCATAATTGGATGAAAGTTCGAATAAGTCTCCTCATGAAGGGCTCTGTGAATTTACGATTAAGCAAATATGATTCCAAAAGTTGGCAGTAATTTTGTGGTAATAGGTAATAGTTTACTCATTTGTGTATCAGGACTTGGTGCCATACCCTGTCGAACGCTTGGGAAACATCTAAGAATACTGCAGGGCAACATTTCTTTTCTTCTATTGCCTTCTCAATCACTGTAACAACTCGATGAACATGGTCGATGGTTGGGCTTGCTTCTGAATCCGGAATTTTGATCAGCGGTTTAAGACATTTCAGAAGAAGTTAGAACAGCTTAGAGATTGAGGGTAACAGTGAAATTGGTCTATATAATGTTACCTGATCAGCTGGTTTGTCTGTTTTTTAACATAATAATTTTAGCTGTTATGGAACACTCCGGCATAAATTTAAGCCGAAAACAAGCATTAAACAAGTATATGTTAACATGATAATGGCTCTTCTAGGAAGTTCTGTCAGTAGCCCAGGAGAAATCTCATCTATACCAGGAGCTTTTTTAGTATTTACATAATTATAATTTATGATTGTGGACATATTATTTAGTGAGTACAGGTAGCCACTTGGAAGAATAATCATAATTCTTGCTATAGATTTGTACTATGAGATTCCATTGTGCAAACCTTTTTTCATATGGAAAAGTAGAATAGGGTTGTAAAAATTCCACTTTTTCCTATTTTATCTGTTAGAAAACCCAAAAAGAAGTAAAGTCTTAAAGTATCATTTTTTATTTTAACGGCCAGAATCGTAATTATTAAAATTTTAAAAATTTAATTTTTTGAAAATGTCCCGGGTCCATTTTA
>JANSTW010042483.1:0-14174 GCA_027564275.1 Diadocidia ferruginosa
GGGTCAAAGCCATCTATTATACGAAGACAACAACGGCAACTGATAGTACTACTTATAATTTCTATATACAAAGGTATCATATAGGAGGACAACGGCTTTAAGTGACTTCCGGGCCACTGAAAACACTTTTTAATAAACACCTGCGAATGATAACCCAGATGTGCAAATTTTTTGGCCCTACCTAATTCATTTAATTAATTCTGGCTCGATTTCTGTTTATTTGGTGGTTTTACTATATTTTGGATGTATGTTGTATATAGAAATATATTATCATAATCATATTTTTTATGTATTTTTAAATTTTTTCATATTTTCAAAATGGCGAATTGACTATATCTGAAAAATTAGAATTGCCTCAAAAAAATGGTTACTATTTTCAAATACAGCAAACCATAATTACTCTAAAACAATTTGAGTTAACACAGAAAATTAAAACAAGTTTCATTTTGTTGACCAGTGTTATAAATGGAGTGTCACAGGGATCTGTTCTTGGTCTATTACTTCTTTTGCTATATACACAAATTACTTGCCCAGTATTCTAAAGTATTGTATACGTCATTTATTTACTGATGATGTAAAATATAATATGATTTAATGGCTTTATACATAGTTAGGAGGCCTAAAGCCCTGAAATTCAGAACATGTTTACGAAGATTTGTAAAAGATCAATGAAAGCTGAACTAATTATTATAACTCAATAGCTCTTTATTGCCTTCAGCTGTTTTAAAACTTGTACTTAAATATGAATAAAAAAAATGCCTTGTAAAGCATGAATTTTATGATTAAAAACTCATTAATTTCCTTTCTGTCACTTACATATTGCACAAACCACAAAAATTGGTGGTGTGCATTTTGTTCTCAACTTCTTGTAATATTACACCAATTTGTATAAAGAGGAAAGTTATACAGAAAGTTAATCATATTCAGAAGTAAAATCTGTATATTGTATAGTAAAGTATTAAGTGTATACAGAAGAGGCGCGAGGTGGAATTCTAAAAATATTAAAAGAAATATTTATGTACAGTTTCGTAAAAGATGTATAGCAAAGTTAAGGGCAAAAATAATTAGCCAATCAATCAGTTAACCCCTTTGGCTTGAATCCAATTAATTATATTGGAGAATATTTGTTATTTAAATTGGTTTTTATATTATACATTTATTCTAAGGTATACGCATTTATATTTCAACATAACCCAGAATAATGTGACATGTTAATTTAATGTGATATTTGGAAAACATTTATGATTTTATAAAAAATAATAAAAAATATGTTAATTAAAACAATTTGAAATATAGTTTTTTTTATATTCCAACATTATGGCGGGACGTGAGAGTTGTTTTCATCCCTAATCCGGGAAGAGCCACATACACGGATGCTAAAACTTACCGACCTATTAGTTTGACCTCCTTCCTTCTGAAGACTATGGAGTAAGGGATGGCGCATTAATGTGTCAACCTTTGAATCTTACTCAACATGCTTACCAAAGAGGTAGGTCCACTGAAACTGCTCTTCACGAGCTTGTACGGAGAATCGAAGAGGCTGTGTTTCAGAAGGACTTGGCTCTTGGTGCTTTCTTAGACATCGAAGGAGCGTTTGATGCCCTGTGTAATGCATCGAGCCATCATGGAGTAGATGGTACCGTGGTAAGGTGGATTCGAAACATGTTACAAAGCCGCTCATTGATTACACACAACAAAAGTGAAACCGAAGCGAAAGTAGCGGTTACACGGGGATGTCAACAGAGGGATGTTCTTTCGCCCCTGCTGTGGTGTATGCTAGTTGACTCACTGTTGGAAAGGCTTTATACTGAGGGTATTTACTCAAGGTTATGCAGATGACATATCAATTTTGATACAGTAAAATGCAGAGGGCCCTTGACATCGTTGAAGAATGATGCAACGCAAATGGCCTTAAGGTCAACCCGGCAAAAACCACCATGACTCTTTACGAGAAAGAGAATTGAATTAACAACTCCGAAAATCTACAACCAACATCTAATGCTGTCCCCTCACGTTAAGTATCTCGGAGTTATTCTGGACGCTAAACTGACTTGGAATAAGCATGTGGAAGTTAAAGTAAGTAAGAGCTTTTGGAAACCTGTGGGGACTGAATCCACGGATAGTCCACTGGATGTATACTTATTATAAGACCCATAATATCATACGCGTCAATCATCTGGTGGCCGCGACCAAACGTGAAAACCTCATGCAGGAGGCTGGCCAAAATTCAAAGGCTGGCCTCCATAGGTATCACTGAGGCCATGTGGACCACACTATCAGATGCTTTAGACGCGCTACAGGAGGAAGCAAATAAGCAATGGCATGAAAAGAACTTAAATTATGGACAGTGTCAAATAGAGGGTGTTCTGTTGAGGGAGTCTCCCGAAATAGGTATGCCAGCACTCCATACTTTATTTTCGATCAAAAATACACTGTCATCATACCCAGTAGAGAAGAATGGGAGCAGAATTGCTATCCTCTAGTATCGACCTGTACCATAAATATTTTTACTGACGGATCATTGACAGGGACTTAAATAGTACTTCCTTCACACAAAGCAATCAAATTACAATATTTTAAATAAACTTAAAATTCTAATTTGTTTTATTTAGTTTGGTCAAGTTTTTATTATTTGAAAAAAAAAAAATAAACATCGAATAAATGTTAAAAAAAAAATGTTGTAGAAAAAAAGTTAAATTAAAAAAAAAATCTTGAAAAACTTGACTTGATATTCGATGAAATAACAATATTTTATGTTTTTTGAAAACTAAAAATTAAAAATTTGTTTAAAAAAAACTAATTTTTTCTCTCGCTAAAACTAATTACAAAGCTTTCCGGATTTTTTTTTTGCTCAACTAGCAAATTATTACTTAATAGCTAAATAATTAATTAATGATAATTAAAAATAATTAATTTAATTAAAAAAAAATACTTTGCGACCAGTTTTAGTTTAAAAAAAGTTTCTTCTTTTTTTCTAAAAAAGAGAACCAAATCGATAAACTATACATATGTAAGAAGATGTAACACAAATTACGTTTTTTTTTAGTTTTTTCATGTAACAATGCTTAAATTTCTAAATTGACGAGTTAGAAAATGAAAATTATCTATTCTAAATTACAAACTAAACTTAACGACTATTTAAAAAATATTTTTTTTTAATATCGCAAGATATTATTTTTAATTTTTTTTGTAACATTTTATATTTTTTTTTTGTTTTTTCTGGGTTTTTTCTTGTAACATATATAATCTCTAAATTATAAATAAATTTGTGAATTTTAATGCTTAAAAATTACATAATATGGTTATATTTTTAATTAAATTAAAAAAAAAATTGAAGATTTTTTATGTTAAAAAAAGCCTTCGTCAACAAAAGTCTGCGTGCGAGCATGTAAAGTACGACTGTGTTTAATGAAACGATCTAGGGGAATTTGTCGGTTTGTTTGTTTGTTTGTATTCAACCCATATTTGGAGATGAATAGTGAACCAAAGGACTACTGTATGATTTTGCAATGGAAGTTGAGGTAGATGGTGATGATGTCGTCGTTATTGGTATTGGTGGAGGTGGATACCAGAATCCCTTTTTGTAAATCATAAATTATCATAAAAAATCTTCACATTTAAATTATAAAATTAGTAAAATATTTTTTTTATAAAAATCTTAAATTAGTTTAAATTTAATTAAAAATAAATTCTAACGTGTCTTACAATATTAAAAGAAACCCTTACTGACTAATATAAGTTTTTTTTTTTCATTTAACTTAAAATAACTAAACGTTTATTAATCCTTTGCGTGACACGACATAACGCCCAAAGCTTTAAAAAGCTTTTTTCCAATTCTCATACCCGTTTTAGCAGCCAACATAATATAAACCAATCGCATTGGCTTTTGGGTCTTATGTCTTTGGGTGTTATGTCCTGTCTCTTTCTAGGGTGTGGAAATTTACGTAATTCCAAAACGAAAATCAGAAATCATTTAGTAAAAATCGCATTTCAAGAATAAAAATTCATTTAGAATTTTTGGAGATCTGAAATCGTCTCGGAAATCAGAAGGCATTTCAGAAATCACAAACATATTTTCAAAAGTCAGAAATCAGCACGGATATCGAAAAAAATATGGAAACCACAAAAAAATCAACAACCTGAAAATAATCATGTGGCAATTAGAACTTTTTAGATAATAATTTTTTGAACCTTTCAAAATTTACGTAAACATTTTTGGTCATCAGTTTTCAAAAGACATTTCAGAAATGAGAAACAGTGTTAGTAAATCCCAGAAATATAAAAAAACGAGAACAATATTTTGAAAATCACGAAAAATAAAATTAGAAATCAGAAGACATTTCAGAAATTGTCTTGAAAAATTATTCAGAAATAACAAAAATATTTTTTTAAATTAGATATTAACTAGGATCAATGATTTTTGAAAATATTTTGATTAAGTAATTCCGAATTTCCGAAAAATTTGACAAGATTTTCGGTTGTTTTCAAGATTTTATGTAATTTCTGATTTTCAAAAATATTTTTATAATTTGTGATTGCCAATTGGTTTTCAGAATTTTCGAAATATTTAACGAGATTAGAATTTAATTTAATTTAACGAGATTTTCGGATCTCTTTCTGATTTGATTTGATTTCTTGATATAATTCCTAATATAAGGTCTGATTTTCAATAATATTTTTGTAATTTCTGATAGCCGAGATTATTTCAGAATTTCCGAAAAATTTAACGAGATCTTCGGATGTTTTTCTGATTTGATTATATTGCTTGATCTAATTTCCAATATAAATTTTAATTTTCAAAAATATTTTTTTAATTTCTGACTGGTGAGATTATTTGAGAATTTCCGTAAAATTTAACGAGATTTTCGGATGATCTTCTGATTTGATTTCTTGAACTTATTTCTAATATAAATTCTTATTTTCAGAACTAAAAAATTTACTATTTTTGTAATTTCTGATTGCCGAGAATATTTCTGGATTTAATTTAATTTAACGGGATTTTTGGATGTTTTTTTCTGATTTGATTTGATTCTTCGTCAATTTTCGGCAAAAGTGATTTTGTATGAACATCGGCTGTCAAATTAGCGGCCATATTTAGTTTAGACGATTTATTTATGATTTCCGATTTATTTATTTTATTTATGATTCTGATTATCATATTTTTTTTTGTAATTTCTGATTGCCGAGATTATTTCAGAATTTCCGATCAATTTAACGAGATTTTCGGATGTTTTTTTTTTCTGATTTGATTTGATTCCTTGATCTTATATGTCTAATATAAATTCTGATTATCAAAAATATTTTTGTAATTTATGATTGTCGAGATTATCTCAGAATTTCCGAAAAATATTTACAAGATTTTCAGATATTTTTCTGATTTGATTTGATTTCTTGATCTATTTATTTCTAAATTTCGATTTTTAAAAATATTTTTGTAATTTCTGATTGCCGAGATGTTTTCAGAATTTCCGAAAAATTTACCGAGATTTTCGGATGTTTTTTTCTGATTTGATTTGATTTCTTGATCTATTTATTTCTAATATAAATTCCGATTTTTAAAAATATTTTTGTAATTTATGATTGCCGAGATAATTCTAGAATTTACAAAAATTTAACGAGCTCTCCGGATGCTTTTCTGATTTGAATATAAACCAAATCAAATAAGAAAAACATCTGGAAATCTGCTTAGAATTAGAATTATTAGAAAACATCTAAAAAATCACAAATATATTTTCTGAAATTATCACGAAAATCAGAAAAGTTCTAGAAATCAAGATAAAAAAACAATTTCAGGATTCGGAAATATTATCGTAAATCAATCAAAATATTTTCGGAAATCAGAAATTATATTCAGAACAAATACTCGGAAATCGGAAAACTTACACAAATATTATGTTAGAAAATTTTAATTCAAGGAAATGTCTTCATTCACGGAAATGTCTAGAAATTATCTCTGAAATAAAAAACTCATTCTGAAATTTACGAAAATTCCGTAAATCACAAAATTTATCCGAAAAAACTTAAGAAATAATTTTGGAAATTAGAAAAAAATCTAAAATTCACGGAAATTCTGTAGAAAATCTCTCGGAAATCAGAAAATATTGTGAAATTTAGAAATATCTTCAGAAATTATCTCGAATATTAAAAAACATTTTGAAATTCACGAAAATAACTTCAGAAATCAACTCGGAAATTAGATATTTTTTTGTAATCATCGGAAAATATCTCGAAAAAAATAATAAATTAAAAATCATTTTCGTAAAAAAATGTACAAATAATATTTAAGAAATAATTTCGAAAATCTGCTAAGAAAATCGGAAATCAATCCCAGAAATCAGTAAAAATTTCGTAAATATTTGAGAATTAGATAAACTGTTTGAAAATAATAAACCAATCTGAAATCAGCGAAATCTTGACAGATTTCAGGAATCTTAAAAAAAAACTTTCAGAAATACAAATAAACGAAAATAAAATCATGAAATTTTGCTAGTGGTAACCTCTGCTACGTCTGAACATTTACAACTTTCATTTGCTCCATAATTGACTTTTGTCGAATTTACCTGCGGTGCAACGGCATATTGTTGATGTGGATTTGGTGGACTTTGATAAACGTACGATGGATGCATGTACGAAAATTGTTGTGGATTTGCAATTTCAAGGCCGTCCAAGAGACTGCCGTCTGCGGCTATTGTGGGCGGTAACGGTGTAACTGGTCCGGCTTGATACAACGGTGTACCGGGATGTGCATGAATGGATGGCGGTGGTGGTGGAAGTGCGTATGCATAGCCTTTTTATAGTAAAATTTTCTTTTTAATAATTAAAGCACATTAGGTCTTGTGGTCAACAAATATGTATGTTAAGACTGACGCAAGCCAAAAAATTAATTTAATTTAGAATATCTCAAAAAGCCTATAAAATGATTTAAAAATATTTCAATTTGCTCAATAAAATAAATTGAGATCAACCCACTTATAAAATTACAACTTACGGTCAGTTTATCTCGCGACATTTATTATTAATTAATAATATTTTTCTTGTTGAGATAAAATGTCGTTGATAAAATGTTGAGATAAAATGTTGAGATAAAATATCTTTGAGATAAAATGTCGTGAAGGTGAGATCAAATGTAACCGAAATAAATTTTTCGGAGATAAAATGATGTTGAGATAAAATGTCGTTGAGATAAAATGTCGTTGAGATAAAATGTTGTTGTGATATAATGTCGTTGAGATAACATGTCGAGATAAAGTGTCGTTGAGATAATTTGTCCGGAGATAAATTGTCGTTGAGATAATATGACCCAGATAAAATGTCGCGAAATATTTTGACCGAGATAATTTTATACCAAATTTTATTCGGCTAAATAGTTTCGAATTAATTGGATAGCGTCGTTTTTGTGCCCGTTAATTTTCAAATCGAAATGTAATTCTAGCCTTGAGAAATGAACATGACCTGGTAAATTTCAGAAATCCTACAAAAACTAATAAAAAAAAGTATATACTTGTTTGATGTGCCGGATACATCCCGAATGCTTGATATTGTCCATGCAAATATGGATCTTCGAATTGATAATATGGAATGTAAGTGGGTAGTGGAATGTACGGCGGAGCAAGTGGTGCTGAGAATTCTGTCCCTTGAACCGATGATGTTGGCACATTTATGTACGATTTATCGGTGCTTTGATCACTACTGTCATTAATCGCTAAAGATGTCTCATTGAAGACACTGTTCGATGAGGACGCATTGCTCGTGTCCTTTGGCATTGATAAATTATTTGAAAGATTAGATAAGTTAGCTGCTGCCTGTTCAACAGTTGTCCGCATTTTTGTTGCATTTTTCTGATTTTTTGCTTTATCCTTTTTATTTGAACGAAAATTGTAGCCGTATCGACGATTCGGATGATCGTGTTGTTTGCTCTGATGAGAATAGCTTTTCGTTGCGTCTAAATTAATTTTTCCGATTTCTGCGCACAGTTCATCTTCTGGTTGTGTCGGATACGAAGTGTCAAAGGATGCGTTATCATCAGGCAACAGTTCATAAGAGCCACCATTGTTTCTAACCGGGCCCGAATAAAAATGACTTGGATAATGTTGCGTATGCTGGGCTTGGGTCAGGGCATTAATTGTGCTTAGGCTAAAGTTATTTTGTAAATTTGAGAAAAACTCGTGACCCAAATTGTAGAAAAATCTCAGCGAAGACAAGTCATTAACTGTAAGAAAAATGTAAAATTAAAATTCCTTTTTGAAATAATTAAACTCGCACCCGGCATATCCTGTCCACTCAGTTCAACCGATGGCTTTAGATGCAGATTAACACTCCTCGATGAAACCAGTAAATCTTTTCGTTTGATTGGCAACGAAGTAAATGGCAAATTCCGAAAGGCGCCGGTATGACTAAGCGGTGGTGGCATATTAAAGAACGAAGAAGATTCGGCTTCCGACGTCGGATATGGAATGGGCGACAACGAAGAGGCCGTTGAATTTTGATCTCCACGAACATATGCAATGCTGGGTGCATAACTTTGAACCGATAAATTATTGTAGTGTGGCACTACCGGAGCATGCTGATTCGGCGGTTCAATGTATGCGGGCAGCGTTGCATACTCTTGTTGATAATCGGACGAGTAAAAATACATTGGGGAATTTGTTACAAAGTATTGTGATTCTTCAATGGAATTCTGAGCAGAATCAAAGTCCAATTGTTCCTCTTTGGAGGCGGCGGTCGTTGATTTTGGTTCGGCCGGTGCTACTTTATTCGATGGTTCTTCGTCAATTTTCGGCAAAAGTGATTTCGGTTGACCATCGGCTGTCAAATTAGCGGCCATATTTAGTTTAGATGATTTATTTATGACAGGCATGGCCGTTACATCATAGGCAACCGGCAAGAAGTGGGTCAATTTTGTCAACTCATTAATCTGAGCTTGCATCGAATCGACATGCGAACAGTTATACGAATAATAATCATCGTAATGTTTATCGAAACTCGGGCAATCGTTGTACTTGTCAGCACAATGTTTGTAATTCTTTTTATTCCGTTTATTGTACGGAATCAAGAGTTTCGGGCTGTCACAATTTTGAGGGATATAGTGACGATTGTGATAATCTTTGGGCGACAATAAATATTTTTGCTGATATTTCTGATAGTTTTTATGTCGATTTGGTCGACTGTATCGATAGGGCACCGTCCACGCTTTGATTTGATCGGATGGCAACGGCGACAATTGCGCATAGTCTACGGTACGCTTTTCACCCAATTCTTCAACAAACACTAGGCACGGTCCCTTATTCGGTTGCATATCTTGAATGTGACAAATGTAGGGATGTCGTCGATTTTTACACAATCTGACGTGACACTTGACGCCAACCTGCAAAACAAATCTTATAAATTGGTAAACTTGATTCGATAAAAAGTGGAAAACATATGAGTCTTTTGGAAGCCTTAAGTCTTCTAGAAGCCTCAAAATTTTTCCTGTGCCAAAAATTTCAAACAAATGTCTAATTTCTAATTTTTTTTTTAAATAAAACTTTCTACATTTCTAAAATTGTTTGTCGGGGCATTAAAAAAATTTCAAAATATTTTTTTAGACAAAAATACTTCTATTTTTTTTTCGGGGAATTGTCGCGTTGGAGAATTTACTTTTCACGGTGAATGCCAGATTTTCTAAAAGATTGAGTTTAAAAAAATTTGTTTCATAAAAATGGTGGTTTTATGAACATTTTGGAAAGTTTAAAGATTTTTAAGTCTTGAAGTCTTCGAGATTATAGGAAGCCTTGAAAAGCATGAAAGTCTTCGAAGACATCTTTTGGAAGCATAATGACCGAAAAGTTAATATATAAACCTCGGAAGTATTGAAAGTTTTGACAGTCTTGGAACTTGGAAGTCTTGGGAAGTCTTTTGGAAGTCTTGGAAAGTCTTTTGGAAGTCTTGGAAGTTTAAAGTCTTGGAACTTGGAAGTTTTGAAAACCGGAATTTTTTTTAGGTTACCCTCTATAAGGACAGTTTTGGTGTACTTATGGAAATATTGTTTGCTAAGAAGTCTTAAAATCTTTTGAAAATCCTACAAGTCTGATGGCAAATCTTGAAAATTAAAGTTTTTGGGACTCAATTGATGAGATGTTTATCCCTTTTTTATTTGAAATTAAAGACAAACTTGCAATATTTTATTTTCAAATATTTTTCTTCTATAATAAAACCGACCTGCAGATGATTGCCACCGCGATACCAATTCTTTAGCCTAATTTCTTTACGCATTTCACTCCACGAATCAAATTCGATATTGCGATAAATGTCCGGATCCAACGCCTTAGCCACTTTATACGGAAACGGTGTTATTCCTGTTCCTGTTAATAAAAAATCAAGAAATTATTTAGATTCTTTTTGTTTTTATGATTTATACTAATTGTACCCTCATCAATTAATTGTCGCACACACGAAATGTACTTTTCCGGCAGCAATGAATCGATCATTTTTGTTATTTTCGATATATCCTGATTCGAACCACATTCATAAGCTTCCTTTTCCAATGCGTTGGCTAAACTTTTAAAGTTTTTATTATGAAAGTGACAGAGCAAATAGTTGTCCAATATACAGTTGGTTGTGTCTGTTTTTTATGGGAAAAGTAAAATTAAAAAAATAGTAACAGTTTACTTTGTCGGCAAATACCTGGTCGATCTAGTAAAAAATTTCGTCCATCCTTAAGCGACAATCGTTCCGGATATTCATCATAGTCGGACGCAATAATTTCCAATATTTCAATGCCACTTGGCGGATCGTGCAGCATACGCTCGACGGCATACACAACATCGGGCAGCTTAAACACATAACTATAGAGGATTTCGTAGCAGATTGCTGCAAAAGAAAGTTTTTGAAAAGTTTTCATACAAATTATGGACAAATTACATTGACAAAAGGCTGCATTTTCAATGTAAGGTTTGGTAAAAACCGTGTCAAAGTGATTTTCTGGAGTGTAGAAAATGCGAAAGAAATCCTCAAACAGGGGATTCCTGATCAGCCACGTGCCCTTATTGAATTGTTCAAACAACAACACATTTCGACCATAGTAAAAGGCCAATGCACGCACCTCCAGAAAACCGGCGTGGGTGCGAGGTTTTTCCAACTCATTTAGGTATTCGTCAATGTCTCCTTTAATGTACTAGGGAGCAAGAGCAGTAATTAGAATCAAATTTATCTAATTGGAAAGCGATTCACTTACCTCTTGATAACATTTCTTATAACGACGCATAAAAGCCACACATTCACGGCGAACATCAGCATGATAGACCTGCGTATCAAACATTTGTTCTGAAATTACGCGAAACAAACAGGATGCATCTCGTGGCGTATGCTTTCGATAGAACCCGTTCAGATCTAAAAATTGATCAAACGGATCCGGTGCTAAGCGACTGCCAGATGAAAATGGACGAACCGGTAGTGCCATCATTGAGTTTTGATCTCTAAAAATTGAAATAAATAAAATAATTACTATTTTCGACCATGAATGCTAACAAATTTAAAATTTTGGAACAGGCTAATCGGTCAACGAAAAGGCTCAGCCAAAGCTAGCTAATACAAAAGTATTCACTTTTCGTTGACCAATTAGCCTGTTCGTAAAATTAATTTAAAATTGTCTAAAAAAAGCTAATTAATTTTTATTAGCTGAGAATAAAATAAATAAACTTTAACAGCGCGTGTTTTTGATAAAATTAAGCTACAGCCCTGGCGCATACAAAATATAACAATTAAAATTACGGTACACCCAGAATCGACTATTTGATAATTTTTTTAATTCGATAAAAACCTATTAAGTAATGAGTTATTTTCTATCAGAACTTATCAATTTGTGTGCAATTTACAGTTATTTAATCAATTTAAAAAGAATTACGCAAAAATTCGAAAACAAAAGGATTTTTCTAAAAATAGAACAATACGCGTCCTACGGTATTTTGGAAAAAAAATGTACTTACTTTTGGATATTTACTGAAATCTAGTAGAAGATCTGCTTTTAATCTCACGCACAATTTTCAAGATAATATAATTTTTAATTATTTACCACACGATCGTATTTTTTTAATTTTGGAGAAGAAAAAGAACAATTTTACAACGCTTCGTTTTGAAAAAAAAATGCGAATTCTTTTCTTTCGTTCCGTTTCCATCCGTTCCAAAATTCATCGCACACGACGATATGTTTTTCTGTGTCGATCAGTTTGGGTGTCCGTTCGCATTTGAATTAATTTTTATAACGACATTATTTTTTTGAAATATTACCGGGAAATTGTATATAGTATGATTTTTGAAAATAAAATAAAATTATTATTAATTAATAACTTATAAATGGAAAACAATTTGATTATTTTTTTATTCTAACTGAAAGAAATAAACCTCTTGACTGCAGTATATATAATAATTAATAATATATTATCAGATTTTTTTTTTATATTTTCTATATAATATAATTGTTTATATAGGGTAAATGCCCTATAGTCGGAATCCACTTAATAAAAATTCAAAGTTTCGGTAACATTTTTGATTAGTTTGACTAGTTTACAAATTTTGAAATTTACCCAGGTACCTATAAGTAGCGAGGTACTAGAATAAAGAGACACGACAATAATGCATTATTTTCATAGTAAAAAATAGAAGTACTATAGTTGGGGCTTATTTTTGTGGTGAATATTTTTTCCTATACGTTTTGCCGTATAAAATTTAAATTAACCTAAAATTGTTGTTTTCTGTACAACATTTCTGGGGATTATTTTTCACGAAACTGCGTATTGTCGTGTCTCTTTATTCTAGTATACCCCTACCTTGCGAAAGTAAAAAACGTTTTTTAGAGAATAATATTTGAGGTAAAATTAAAAATATAATATACTTCTCTTTCAATTCCAAACCGAAAAATGCAAACAAAAATTGTGTCCGTCTGTCCTCCGTCCGTCCGTCCGCACTATAATATCACCACAGAAATAGAAAGTTCTAAATGAGATATACGATCTTGAAATATTGTGGGGATGGTTTTTTGGTGTTCTTATATATTGTCTGCTATTGAATATCAAGAATTTTGATTCACAGGAACGGTTAGCTGCCATACAAAAAAAAACGGATAAAAAGTAATTTCTGGAAGACATACGTTCTTGAAAATTTGTGGGGATAATTTTTTGGTGCTCCCATTGTTTGGTATTAAATACCAAATATTTTACTTCTTAGGAGCTGGTAGATCCCATACAAAAAACGGGATAAATGGGATGAAAATATATAATAAATAAAAAAATAAAAAGTTCTAGATGAGGTACGTTCTTGAAATTATGTAGGAACGGTTTTTTGACCTTCACATTGTTTGAAATAAAATATGAAGAATTTTGCTATTCAGAAACGGGTAGCTCCCAAGAAAAAAAAAACTTTTTAACACACAAATTATTATCGATTATATTAATAATTTTTAATGGAAAAACATCTCTGGTCATACCCCAGCCCCAAACGTTAGTCTGTGTATACGTACAATAATGGTATACAATGTACAACGTTCAATCAATAAATGTATTGTAATTTATTATCTATATTCTATAATCCTCTCAAACTAAACTAAATAAAAAAAATCGGTCCGAGAGCCTCCAGTATAACTGGGATGCTGCTTTTACTCTACTTTAATATTTGAAAACTGACACAAACCAAAATATTCTCTATTAGTTCACATTTTTATTCAAAAATTAGATACTTATATAATAACATAAAATAAGTCTTTAACCTAAAACCCCAAGGTGGAATCCACCAAAATGTACCAAACTCCTCAATCTACAAACCCTCTCATGATCATCCCCCTCTTTAAAAAAATTATGAATCTTTCACTCTTAAGTCGTGACGTCAGAAACGAACCAAACTCCAAATGCAATCTCAGAGTATGGGATCATTAATAACTCTTGCTTACTAAAAATTTGCCAAATCCGATTACTGGTAAAAAACTTTCTGTATATTATTCAGATTTTTCGGTTATTTTTAGAAATATAAAAATCGTATACGAGCCTTCCTTCATCTTTAACCTAGAGCTTCTAAATGCAATACTAGAGTATGGGAGCACTAAAAAGTACATTTCACCAAAATTTGACCAAATCCACCAAGTGGTAAACAATTTTCTCTATATGTTCATATTTTTTAGGAAAAAATTGTATGGGGCCCCCCTTCAT
>JANSTW010042494.1:0-14174 GCA_027564275.1 Diadocidia ferruginosa
AATAGGCATCTTCTCGCTAGAACCGTGTGACAGAAACTTAACTTATTTTTCAAAAAATAACTATTATGTGCTGTGTACTTGAACTGCTGTTTTATTAATTTGAAGGTTTTCTAATAGATATTGCAATAATTCATTTATATATTTTTAATTTTATTTCGTTGAAAAATTAGATTTTAACACGACTACCTCAGAATTAGGGCATACTTCAGAATTGGGGCTGTTCACGTTAATACCCCTTAAAATATTTGCGCGTATTTATGGGACACCCTGTATAAGAGTTAAGACCATAAAGCCAGTTATACACTTATACAGTCCGCATAAATCCGCAATAAATTTATTTCTATGATATAACAGTACAATAAGACAATATTTTAAAGAAATTCGAGTATATATACTTATTACTTACTATATAAATCGATGTGAAAATAGTAACAACTTTTAATTGATCTTGCACGATTTATATCATGTTTTGTTTTGGAATATATATAAAACAAAAAAACGAAATCTTATTATTTTTATTTAATCTGTTGTTTTGTTTTTAATTTCATCAATCGTCATCGTATATAATATGTAATATGTAATTTTTTTTTAATTTAAACTTTTTTTCTATTATTGTTGTTTATTATATATACATACATAATATTGTGATGAAGATGCTGATTTTGACTAAATAACTAATACAATATTCCACGGACAACCGCAGCATATAATTTAAGATTTGAAATTTTTTAGATTTTATTAATTACAATGTTTTTACGTAAAATACATTATAGATCAAATGTTAATTTGAATCAACATTTTTCACATAGAAATGAAAGATGATGGAAAAAACTGTTCATATAAAAACTTTTATATATACGAATTGTTAATATAGTGTAAGAGTTTGATGGATTATAGTTTAACATTTTGTATTTATTATTATTATTTTTTATAATGTATTACATAATTTGGTTATTTTTGCGTTTTGCTCTACATTTAACTGTTATATATTATATTTTAATATTCGATTGGACCTACTTATGGGAATTTATTTTTATTTTTGAAAAGGTTGTTCAATATGGAGTTTTGTCTAACTTGTTTTACAGGGTGTTAATTATATTATTTCTTTGTTTATACATGTATATATTTAAATTTAAATATTTATTCTCAGTTTTATGGTTCAAATGTGGCGCCATCTATTGCATTGAAGCATAAATTGGCAAATTTTAGTATTTTTCTGTTTTTATTTTTAAAGTTGTATTCATAAACAGTCGTTAAATCATTAGAAAGTTGCTATAAAGATCAAAGTCATACGGTAACAACAACACAACTGATATCATCATCGTGTCTTTTACTCCAAAGTGAGGCAGCATAAGGACCATTTTACCCTATTTTTTATCTAATACCATGGTTTTCATTGACGACTAAATGGGGCGGGGTTTAACACTATGTGAGAAACCCTATCTGTTGGTATCATATAGGCGGACAAACGGCTTTAATTGACTTCCAAACCACTGCGATCACTTTTTTTAAAATACCTGCATAAAAGGTGATAGTCCAGTTGTGAACATTTTTTGACCCTGCCGAGTCTCGAACCCATAATATCTTGAACACAAAGCCGTCACGCTACTCACTACTCTTTATGCTGACTACAACTGATATAGTACTAATATAAATTATAACAAAATTAAACGAGCTTAGGAATTGCTTAAAAATTCAAAATAAATATTAGACACTGTGTTAATTTATTAACAATGTACTTACATACGGAGTTTTTGTAATCATTTTCAAACCAATTTCTACCCGGTTCTAATTCGATTTTGAATCCAAATTTCGGACACAAAATCGAGTTAGAACCGGGTCAGAAAAAATGTTTCTGATGCAAAACAAAAATGCAAAATCAAATTGGAATCGGTCGAAATTGCCTTATGAAAATGGTCATGGAATCGCTGTAATAAAAGTAAAACAAAATCCTTGGCGCAATAAAAATAATTGCTCTAAGCTTGCAATATCTATTTTCGAAGTCCATACAAAAAATATTGTCATTTCTATATAATACTGAAAATATAATGAAGCGAAACACTACATTGAGGACAAAGAAAATATGTTTCTTTTTTGTTGAGCTGTATAATCAAATGTAATCTACTGCTATGAAACACATAAGAAAATCTAATGTAATCTACTGCAACTGCTACATTACATTAGATTTTTCTTATGTATTTCATAGCAGTAGATTACATTTGATTACACAGCTCAACAAAAAACATGTTTTCTTTGTCCTCAAATTTATTTTATAATTTTTTTGTGCTTTAAAATCAAGGAAAAATACTAACTAATATTCCGTAAAAAGTTTGCTTTTGTGATAGTGACTAGTAATACCCAATGCAAATCTTAAATTTCTATAAAGCAAACTTTTGCAGGTCATATATTTTTTTGTCTATCTCTCTTATCAAGATGAAAATTCGTGTTGAGTAGTGTTATAAATGGTTTTCTATGTTTTCATTCATTTCGAAACTTCTAATCTGCGTTGCATCTCCGCTTCATACATTTCTTGCGAGATAATATAAGGATGGATTTGGTTGTTTTTCCCGATATCGTACTGAGGAAGATCTTAGTTTGACGGCAGCCTGTTAGGCCACTCCATCGCACTTGATGTTTTTTCCGACTGGCAGATTGCACCATTCCTTTTAGTGTCGTGTTAGACACTCTAAGAACTGGTTTAATACGCTACATTTCCATACATCAGCGTCTGAAACAGCGTCTGATCAGCGTCTGTTCTTATATCGTTTTAATAGGATGCACAGAAGTTTTAACAATGCGAATCAGCGTGTGTAGAAAAAGCAACAATAATTTCAATGTAAAATTATGAAGCTGTATAGCTTTTTTATGCATGCGATGATTATGTCTAGTGGGTATTATTTATAAAACGTCAAAATTTTGAATGTTTTATTATCTTGTTGCAAATTATATAATAAAATCAAATTATTCTTGGTTTTGACTATAATTAATAATTTGTATATAGTTATGTGACTATTTTTATATTTAGGGGATTAAATATATTATAAGTACAAAAAAACTTCTAATTTATTTTTTTAAGTTGCCTTATACTTCTCACTACTGGGTTATATAAATATGTTTAAAAATTATAGATATATAACATATTATATATATGTATATATATATTTATATATATATGTATAAATACGATACGAACATCATTGAACACATTTTTTTATATAACGCAAACATTGTTTGGTGTGAAATTTCTTAATTTTATATTTATATCAATGACAATTTCTAATTTTTTATTAGTTTTTTATATAAATATATAAAAATATATATGTACATTGTTATAAATATTGGATTTTCATTTTTTCACGGTTATTTAAATATGTATATTGCAGTGCCGAAGCGTGAGATTTAAGGTAAGGGAAGCAATACACTATTTATATACTCAATCGCAAGTTTTGTTATATTCCGTAACTAAAAGTAAATTTTGTTTATACAAGAAACTGAAAGGTCTTTTTGCTTCCAATCGTTTATGAATTTTTAATACAAGCCTAATACAATCTCGCACGTTTTTTATGTGTGAAGAATGGAAAAGAGAGATAAAGTTGGACGTATGCGTATAGGTTCTCTTTTATAAATGAAATTCATTCATAAAAGAGAACCTATACGCATACGTCCAACGTATACGTCTCCATAGAAGCCGTAGCTTTAGTTATTTTTATTTTCATCAAAAAAAATCGAATATAATATTGCATTTAGCCGATAAGAAGACATTGAAATGTCGTCATAAACATTTAAAAGTTGGAAAAATATCATATAAAATTTAATTGGAAAATTCAAAGTATAATGTCTGAATTTTAGCATGGTCAGCATGGAGCAGTGGTGGGTAGTGTGACGGCTTTGTGATCAAGAGGTTATGGGTTAGAGACTCGGTAGAGTCAAAACAAGGACTATTACCTTTCATTCTCAGGTGTTTATTAAAAAGCGATCGCAGTAGTTCGCAAGTCACTTTAAGACGTTGGTCCGCCTATATTATACCAACAGATAGGGTCCCTCATAAAGTGTAAAGCCCACTGATCATCAAAAAATATGGCGCAAGATACTAACAAACACTATACCTTTGATATAGTTGCCAATGAAAACCATGGTATCACATAAAAAATGTGTAAAATGCGGTTCATATAATACCTCACTTTGAAGTAAAGGACTCGATAATGATACAATTTTTATCTATTAAAATCGGTCGAACTTGGAAATTAGCGTAAAACCTTAATACTGAAGGATATAATGAAGATCAACTTTACTAAAGGCTATCTAGTAGAAACTTACAAGTAAGTAAAAACTAAATTAAATACTGAATAAGATAAAATAAAATAAAAAATGAGTCTGCAAAAGTAATTGTTCAATGAAAATTCTGCATGCAAATTTTGATTTTCTTAAAATTTTTTAATTAATTTTAATGTTAATAATAAAAACCAACCATGTTAATAATTACTCAACTTATAGGAGGAATCATCGTCATCTTTAAGCAAACAACATAAAGTCCGTCATATCAATATAATATAATATTATCATTATCATGACATTAACATCATTAACAACATTTTAATTTATTTATTTTATTATTATACTTAGCGATGGCATCCGAATATTAATAAAATATAATAAAGCCGCGCATAACTCTATGAATATCTTGCTTACATTTATACATATATTATATGAAGTTGCTGAGCTGCATAAAACCTACATAAAACAAGATAGAAAACTTTCTTTTTCCGCAAACACTTTATAAAAATTTAACATCAAATCAAGTTAATTTACAAGACGAAGAAAAAAAAATAAACAGCAAAAAAATTATTGTGAACAAACTGGTTTTTGTTTTGTTCAATTTAATCATCAAATCATATTTTTGTAATACAACGATCAATAATAAAATAAAAATCTTTTTTTTTATCTTCTTCATTAAACCGCGATTTATCAATCATGAAAATTGATTTAAAAATCTTAATGAAGAAAATCGTTTTTCCATATTTATACTTTTTAGTTTCTTACAATATTGACTTAAAATAGCCAGGTAACTAATATACCTGTTTAAGTGTATTGTGAACATAATTTGTTGAACTGATTTTTTTAAATTATTTTATAACTAATAAATATTTTTCAATTAAATATAAAAATTATTTGAAATAGTTTTTATTTAACTGGTCTAAAAACAATAAAAATCAATTTTTAAAATAAATACGGTCGATAAAAAATCAACAAAAATTTCTGCGATCTTCATGAAATTTTTTATAATAAATTGTACATTTCGCTTGACTCGCATAATAAAATATGTATATTTTGATCTGGAACTTTTCTGGGTCATTAATTAATATTTTCTTATACCCTCTTATTATTTTTATTAGTTTCTTAATTCAGTGTTTATATTGCTTTAGCAAAATGTTTAATTATTTATGATTTTTCATAACAACAACCCCTAATTCAATTCCAAGTCAATATAATAATAATTAGGGATACAATTGTCAAAATTATGTTATTTAAAAAAAAATTACGAAATTTATTTGAATTTTGCATGTTAAAATTAAAATAATTAAATTATAAACTATATTTCATAAATATAAAAGATATTTCATTTAATTGGTGTGCTTTATTGCTCGACTATATATATGCATAATATTATATAGTTGAAAAACAAGTGAAATCGGTAATCGTTGTATGCAAGAAAAGTCATATTTTATTTCTTAAAATACCGAAATATTTTTACTGAATAAATTTTTTTTTATTTTTATGCACGGATGTAAAAATATAATAATAATTTTCAAATTCCATGGTTCGGAGAAATAAGTTGGTAAATTTTTTGGAAATGTGCATGTATACTTCTATAAGTTACTAACTTTGGCTTACTTCTAAATTAGCTTTTTGATAATGGTAAAAATAAATGAATAAAATTAATTCCCTACACAAAATACAAACTTTTAACCCCTTCCCCATCAAAAGGGGTCCAAACGCCACAAAATCCAAGAACAAACGTTGTTCAGAGGAAACCTCCTACAATCAACTTAATAACTTAAATATTTAAAATGCCCAACAAATATTTAAAATTGAATATAGCTCCAATTCTCATCTTTTTAAACCAATTTTTTACAAAAATTCTCTGACATTTATAATTTATAATTTTCATTTTCCATTTTCATATAGTATATTTTATATCCTACTAGTTGGTACCCGGTGTGGGTTGCTACGCTCAGGAATGAAATACAAGAGAGTTATGCAACTATATGATAATTAAATATACGATCATTATAAAATATACTTTTAAAGCATAAACATCGTCTTGAGTTTTTCATTCATTACAGTCAGTATTAGAATTTAGTTATTCACCCTCATATATCACACACCAATAAATAAACAAAAGGATATAATACAATACAATAGATAAGTTACTTAACCTATAAAATAACTAAGTTAGATAGAAGCAAGGACGTCGATTTAAAAATTCCGAGGCAGCCGTTAGTTAGAATGCGTATGCCGATTTTTTACTTATACTGGAATAATTAAGGAATCTAATCACGATCTAATTGCACAAAACACGGCATTCGGATGGGTAATTTTCGGATCAATATCTATAAGCTCAATGATAAAATGTCTTGTTACCACCATCGATGAATAAAAAAACATCGATGAAACGCACCAACTAGATTTTTGTCCTTCGAGCCGGAGTGACATGATCCAATAAGTATATACGGATCACGGATATGATCAAATAAATACGAATCATAGATATGATCCAATAAATATAGATCATGGATAATTGATTAATTAAAATAATTTACTATAATTAAAAACTTATGAATTATTAGAAGATTAAGTGGAATAAAGAGATAACGATCTAATTGTTATTAATAGTTCGTGCGGTAACATAAATTATTACAACGATAAGTGTTTTATAGAATCTTATCTATACTTTAGAATGAAGTATTTTAGTTATGTTTTGGTTTTTTCGACCGAAAAATAATTTAAGATTAAAGGATTCGATTTAAAGCTGGCAAAATTAGGATCAAATTCTTTAATCTTATTTAGTTATGTTTGATTTTAAAATGTAAAAGCAAAATGTTAAAATGATTTTTTAATAAAAATAATAAATATTTTTTTCTTAATAATAAAAAAAAATTGATCATTTTATTCATCAAGTCCGTTGACAAAATAAATAAATAAATTATAGTGAAAACCTCTTACCTATATATATAATATTATGCAAAATATATTAAAAACGATTTCATTGCTATATAGGGAACCTTTTTTGTTAACAAAGGGAAATAATATTTTTAAACTCTTTGTTATAAAGATCCCCTTATTCTATTAAATTTTCGTATATACAATTCTTGTAGAAAATTTGCAAATGCGTATATAACACATTTTTAATAGCTTTATCGAATTTGAAATTATATTGATTTTATATCGAATTGTTATGCACGAGAAAAACTATAAAATTTTCAACGCAACCAAACGTTTTAAATTCATTGCACTCTATAAAAACCCGATTAACATAAACCGATTATTATTTCCATTTCTATATATAAAAAAAGTATATATGATTTTTCTTAAATATATCACAATTGTTAAAAAAAAAAATAAAAATAAAAACTTTTAATAAAAGTTATTACTTCCATTTTATATATGAAATATCTATTCTATATAATATGTCTAATAAAATGAATAAATTAAAATTTTGAAATAAATATGTACGTTTACCCTTGCACATAATTTTCTCAATGAGAAATTATTTAAAATTATTTTTGATTGGGGATGCATTTTTCTGCGCACTAAATTTTCATTTTCTTGCTTCTTAAATTTTCTATTGATTTTTTTTTCAATTTTATTGTTTTTTTTATGGATTTTTTGTATTGATTTTTTTATGTCGGTTTTATTTTCTCTTTTGTTATATGATATAGTATTGTGTATTGGGATTATAAGTAAAATGTAAATATATTTCTGTTCAATTTAAATTGTTTTTTGCTTATTGTTGAGGTTTAATTTAAATTATTCCAATTTTTATAATTTATTCTATTATATTTAGAAATTATTTGTTTATGGTCATAAATTTATATATCTCATATAGTGTTCCCTATATATGCGACATATATAAATTTAATTTAATTTTTTGAAAATGTTTTTTTTATCTAAAATTTAGGTTTTTATAAAAGTTTCGAATTTAAAATTTGTATAAATACTTATAAAATTTTCAAAATTTTCAAAATTTCAATAACTCAATACGATTACTTTACTGTTGCATATAATGCATCATATAACTATATAAGCTGACAAAATTCTTTAATTTAAAAGATAGCAGAATTCAAGATGGCGCCAGAATATAAAAAAACTAATAAAGAGTGATTAAAATTTTTAAAATTATGAAAATGATAAAAAAATTATAAAAATTGGGCCAATTTAAAAAAAAAAGTTTTTTTTAATATTTATGGTTTATTGTACAGCAATAATAATAATTAATTAATTATTCATTATTATTGCTCTGTTGTATCTGCAAGTTTTTTTTTTATTTATAGGTCGGTTTATGGCTTTTTTTTTTTTTGAAAAGTGATAGATTTTTAACTGTGCGGTTTTTTATATGTATTTTATGGCTATTTTTTTTTAATTTTATTTGAAAAACCGAAAGCTTTGTAATTAGAAATTTAAAAAAACAAAAATATTTACAATTTTACAAAAAACAATATTTATAATTAATTAAGCTTTGAGACAAAAATGTATATATTTTAATTTATTGATATTGAATAAAGGTTTTGAATATTTTATATTGGTTGAACTTTTTTTTTATCAAATTTATCAATTTACTTGAAATTTTTATTAAAGGCGTTTTGAAAAAAAAAAACAATTATTTCCAAAAAATAAATTTTTAAAATAAATTAAAAAAATATTTAGTTTTTAATTTATAAGAAAAAAATTGTTGGAAAACGTGTTGTTATTTTTGAGAAAAAATATTTTTAAAATATTCAAAGCTTTATCAATCATCAACTTAAAAAAATCTATAATAAATTATTCTTATTTAAAATATATAAATTATATAATTCCGCTTAATATTTTATTGACAAAAAAAAAGTTTTTATTTTTTCTAATTTATTTTGTAAGCGTTTAAATTTACTATAAATTATTAAAAAAAAAAAAAAAACAGTCTATCACATTATTGTCTTAATTATGAAACTATATATAAAAGATTCATCATCTTGTTATATGCGTAAATTTTGTTTAAAATCGTTTTTCATGCACAACTCATAGAAAAAATATATGCACTGACAATATAAAGGCGCATATTAAATTAATAATAATTAATTATAATAAGAAATCAGTTCCGTTTTTCATATTTTGTTGTTGTTTGCACATATTTTTCAAAGGAAAAAATACCTCAACGTGTCCGTTTAAACAAAAAAATTTTTAATAATCGCAAAGCTGAAAAACCAAAAAAGTCAGAGTTTTCGCGTTTAATAGTTTTTTGTACTCTTTTTCTAGCTATATGTGAATAACTAACTATATTATATAAATTAGTTTGTTTTTACCACACGAAAAATATTTGGTTTTTAGCCGATTATGAATAGAATAATTTTCATTTTTAATTTCATTTCATTAAATAATATATATAGTTAATATTTTTAATTCAGGTAAGGTTTTGTTTTAGCAAATCTAGTGGATTTATATAGTGACTTTCTTAATTTATAATTAAAATAAAATCTACTTGGCACTACTATTTTTCAATTGTCACGGATCATACAAATTTAAAGCAACATTTTTAACGTATCAGTAAGAGACAATTTAAAATAAAAAATTTACTTCAAAATAATTCGATTTACTTGTTGTAGTTTTTTAAACTAAAAGGTATATATGGTGTCACGCCCTTTACAATTTTTACATTTTACAATTTTTGCAATTTGGTCGAATCAAAATTGTGATTTATTTTAAAATAAATACTTAAATTGTTTTCATACATTATATAATTTGTTAAAAAAATACCTTAAATTTCTATTATCCATGCTTAGAACAAAAGAAATCCACTGACAGTGAAAGGGAAAAATTGAATTCTTTGAACAATCATCATTTCGCAAATCACTCGAAATCCCGAAAATTATTTCGTAAATCACAAAAAAATGGTAAAAATATTGTTTCATGATTTCTATAATTTCTGAAATTAAAGTTATCATAGAAATCATGAAACAATATGTTTCCTATAGTTATTTCCCCTTTCGAACTTTAACCTTTTTCCTTATTTCCCATACATAAACCTACCCGAATTAATTATATTTAATTTATTCAATATTTTAATTTAATTAATTTTTAATAATATTTTAAAATATTCATTTTTTATATAATATATTAATTTATTGCTTTTTCAAGGGTTTTTTTTGTATTTTTTTTTCTATTTTTTCTTCTTACCGCATATTCAATAATAAATATTGAGATCAATCTGAAAGAGCTTTTTTTAATTAATTAATTAAATAATCAGAAAAATTAGCTTGATTTTTTTGGTGGGTCAATGTTCCATGTTGTTGTTGTTGTTGTTGTGTTGTTTCTGTGATGTATACATTTTTTATATATAATTCCTTCTTTTTCAATAATTTTTCTTTTTTTTAATTTATATAATATAAATAAATTTGTATAATATGTTGTACGTTGAAGATATCGACAATTATTTTGTCTTTTTGAAGAAATCTGAAATGGAAAGAAAAGGAAATTTTATTAGTTTAATGCGATAAATGTTTGAAGAAAATTAGGAAAAAACATTAGGCTTAAATATAATTCGTTTGTGAAAAAAATGTTGTATTGCTTTAGCGAATTTTAAAGTATTAATTTTAATTAATCTTAAGTTATTTTTCATAACCAGTAATTTTATTAATATATAAAGTTTTTGTTGATTTACAGAATTTCTTTTATCATATCTTTGAAAAAACATTAATTTTGTTTTTTACCAGTATAAACGTTTCGTTAATTTATTCTTAACCTCATCAGTACTATAAAATTAAAAAAAAACATATTTTATTAGATAAAAAAAATTAAGTAGCCACCGTTTTGTGACGCCAGAATGAAATGCTCTTTAAAATCACATTATTGATTGCATTGCAATAGTTGGTAAGCAAAAACTAACTATTGCAATGCTATCGCGAATTTTAATTAAAATGGAAAATCTTTATAATTTCGTTCCCTTTATGAAATTAAAATTTAACAAAAAATAGTAAATATTTTAAAACTATTTTGATTAGTTTGTATTAAATACTGAAAAATGTATTACTGTAGCGAATTTTATTAATAAATGGTAAAATTTTTTAATTTAGTTAATTTTTTGCATTAAAAATAAAATCAATATTTAAAGTTAAAATACATAACTCAATTTATTTGACTAACCACTAATTTAAAGAATTGTATGTTTGAAAATATTTGTATTGTTTTAGCAAATTTTAATAAAAAATGCTAAACTTCTATAATTTAATTTATGTTTCTTCATTTCTTATATTTAAAAATAATTCGAAAGTAAAGATATTCCATGGTTTTTCATCAAAATCGGTTGATTTTAGAAGCAATTCCTATGTTTTAACTCAATATTTTGTTTGTCTGTTTCTTGATTAAGGCTAAAAATCATTAGAGAATGTCAAAACACTGCGATTGCCATAGAAGACAGTTCAATTTCTATTTTACATCAATATAAATTACAACTATGAAACGAATTAAAAATTTACAAAAAAAAATTAATCTCACAAATCCAACAAAGACCTAAAAAAAAATTTGACATTTCAACTGATCCGAGAAAAACAGACAGACATTTTTTTTTATTTTCGTAATTTATGGGAAAATCCTTTTTATTATACCATTATAATATTGTTCACTCTATACATGGCATATATAATAAAAGCCATTAAAAATATATATAAAATTTATGGTCCTTTTTATAAGAATGTTTACAGAAATCTTTGACATCATTTGTGTTATATGAAATAACGATAAAAATGCAATAATAAAATTTAAACATTTAAAGAAAAAAATTATTTTTATTTATTTATTTCTGAAACCATTAAAAATGCATCAAAGATATTTCCAAAAAAATTAAAAAAAAAATTGGATAAAATCGCATTTAATATTTTTTTCTGGAATAAAATATATCTCACATGGAAATAATGTTTTTTTTTCATCATATTTTTAACGATTTTTGTCAAGTCGTTAAACTAAAAATGCATTAAAAATGTACAAAATACGTGTAGCAAAATATATACACGCAGCTATATAACTTAACCCGAAAAAGATTTATGGACATATAAATAGAAATAATTTTTATCGTGGAAATTAAAATCGTTAAAAATATTTCGTGTACGTAAATTGCATTAAAGTTCACAAATGAGAGCTAAAATTGAATAGTTAAATGTAATAAATTTTGTAATGCTGGTATTTATGCTGCAAGGCTATTTTATGCATAGATTTTATGTTGTTGAACGATATATTTTGTTTGATAGAATGACACATATTGTATACACGAAATATATGAACTATACGAAACTCAAGTAGCATAAATAAAAAACACGAAAATGTAATGAGGGAAAAAATGAGTACTTCAATTTTTTAAGGGTGAATAATAATAATCAATAAAATATTAGTTTTTCTACTATATGCGTAACAATGGGCAAAAAGGATTTCAAATGCATCGCATTATTTTTGTTAACATTTTTGTAACACAATATAATATGAGTTTTTAAGTGTTATATGGGTTCAATATAGAAAATATGAAACAAAAAAATATTTTTCTGTAATAAATAAAAAAAAATCATTTATTTTCATAAAATGTAAAAAATGAAACAAATCGAATTATCTATTAATTTAATATCATTTATATCTATTGTGTATAATGAAATACCGGCTGCGCCCTATTTATGTTTTTTTATATAAAAATAATTTATTTTGATAAAATATTTTTTTTTTCCTTTTAAATGATACAGAATATGTTCAAATAAATTAATTTCAATTTCAGACAGTTATTTTTAATGTCAGTGGCGAGTTTTTATTCCAAATTGGAGCAAGACAGAAGATACTGACATAGGTTTTTTTATTAATTTTTAAATTCAAACATTTCTTTCACTCTTTTTTATCGATTTTAGTGAATTTTGAAAATAGATAGTTAAACCACGATTAATATTGACTTTCTTTCTTGATTAGTTTTTACGACTTGATTAGTTTTTACGACTTATAAGAAATTTCTTCTAAACATTTTTTTATTCCAAACAAGTTTATTTTACAAATTTTGAAATTTTGAAATATTGTCTTCACAACAAATCTTTGAAATTAGAAATTACTTTGCCTTTTTTTTATTTTGAAAAATTTTTTTTTTTGTAAAAAATAAAAAAGAATCCTTCACTATTGATTTTTTTTGCGACCTTATACGTTTATTTAAATTATTACTTTTATTTTAAATTGAAGCAAAAAATTACATTAAATCAAAATAAAATCACGTAAATATTCAAAATTTTTATATAATTCGAAGCATAAAGAAAAAATAACCAGAAATCAAGAAAGATGAATTTGAATTTGAAAACAGGAACATAACTACCTATATACAAGATATTATGATAATGAGTTTGGGGGCCAAAATAAAAAAAAATGTTTTTGTTATTTAGGGCCACAACGTGCTCTCGAAGCATCGCCCTGCACACATAAGAATTTGTAATATTTTTTTTTAACAATTTTGTTATTGTCGATAATTTATTTAATAATATTTTGACTTTATTTATAAGGATTTGTTGTGGTTTTTTTTCTCTGTATACTTTTTTGTAAGAAAATATAATAATAATAACAACACGCAGAAAATAACTGTATATTTATATGAGCGCAAACGATGGCATTGCATCACGTTGTGTGTACGTTGTATTTATGTATTATATTATTACACTCCAAAATGTACAAATGTACCGGAAAATAGAGGAAAGTGATGGAAAATGAATCTACTTTTTTGAAGTGTGAAACTTCTTTAGTCGCGTTGAGCACATTTCCGCAGGATAAAAAATACGATTTCAACATCGAATTATCAAATGGGAGGAGCTTCAGATGCATATAAAAAGGGACACAATATACACTGCAAATAATTTTACACCTTCTGTGTATTTTTTTATACACAGGCCCGCGCATAATTAACACAGACACTT